>JAPMOB010229635.1:0-10713 GCA_029875015.1 Lepomis gibbosus | reverse complement strand
CACACACACACACACACACACACACACACACACACACACACACACACACACACACACACACACACACACACACAGCACTAAATAGACACTGTAGCCCATCAACTTTCACCAACCAAATACACCTGTGGTTCTGATTTGTGACATTTCAAGTAAAACATTTACAAGTTCCTCCATTTTTGTTTTTCTACTGTGGAACCGACCAGCCAGTTGGTGGGGGGGGGGGAGCTTACAAAACATTTAAAGACACACCATCACTTCAACAGTTCAAGTGTCATCACACACAGACACATGGACATGTACATACATACATCGTGTGCGTTTTCATTGGGTCCTGCCAATGAAGCTCTGTAACCTGTACAGACAGACAATTAATGCATACAGGCACACACTATCAGTTTGGAGGATACATGGGAAAGCATGTTGAAGATAACAACACAACATGAAGCTTTAACTGTACATACATACTGCTTAATGCTGCTTCGAAATGTACATCATACACACGGGTTATGCTGCTTGACAAACATGCACACTGAGCTAACCTTCTTCTTACAAAGTCCTTTCGGACTAAAAGGCATTGAGAACTACAATTTGTAAGTGCATACCTCCAACCTTTGTCTTTTCTCTTTTTTAAGTCTGCAACTGATATGCCTTAATGCATGATGCAATTCCAGCATTGACTTTCACAGGCCTCAGTGATGCCTGGTTTGGCACGTTAGGAAGGAACAGTGAACAAGAAAAGAGCTCACTGCTGATAATCTACTGTATGTTTAGTGGTGGCACTGTATCTGACTTTAGAAAGGAGACATGAATGATGCATAAACATAAAAAGATGAGCGCACATAAGGTCCATGTTAGCAATTAAATACATTCTACACATTAATGCTGCAATAGTAGGACATCTAACACATGCGCCACATCAGAACAGACCCACAACTTTGGTTTTTCAATACAATCAATGGTTGAACTGGCAGATTGAGTTTCATACTGTAGGGCTACTACAATAATAATTTAGCTATGCACACATCCAAATGTCTTTCTAGGTACATTGTGAGTGTCGGGGGCTTGTGAGGCTGCTCTGAGGTACCTTTTCTTATAAAATACTACATTCTCTCCTCTACAAAGCACGACGTACGAGGGGCTCTCAATTCAACTGACAAAGCCGTTTACTGCTGTGTTTATCATTAAAAACACTTTTTTTTAACAATGTTTGAGAAAAATCCAAAATGATCCATCTCAGGAGACAAGCAGGCAGCAATCTATTTTAAAGACACAGTGAAACAAAAAATGCATTTTCAAGTATAAGTATTAGTAATCCCCTTTCTCTTTCAGTGAAACATTCCAGTATTTTGGACGACTCAACTCCGAGGCGTATACACAAATGAATCCAATGAAAGGTGACTGTGACAATTACCTAACCCTGCTCATCATGTCAAAACCATACTTAGAATAGTAGTTAACAAAGTGATGGAATAGTGTGTTTGAATATCAGTTGGCCAAAACTGAAAACAAAAGAATGTAGCTGTACCCCTATTCTCTACCTCCTGACCCAACAAACCTACAGCTCTGCATTGCTCTGTTTTTATCATAGATTTATAAAACTTTCTTAAAAGCTATTTTGAAGCTCAGTGCGGTGGCTCCGGTATTACTCATCTTAGAAGTGCCTGCCTGACCTAACTCTGGGCGATTCCAAAATGGTCAAAAAGGTGGCTTGGACTGAGCCCCACGACACTATTGCAGCCACGATTTGTGTGTGATATTTCTCTAGAATCTCATACCCCACTTATGAGACAAAAAAGTTTTAACATGTTAACGTTTCCTGTAAAGTTGGGCAATTTAACATGAGGGTTTATGGTGATTGACCATGGGATCGACTCGCTTTTGGCGCCAGCTTCAAGTGGCCATTTGAGGAACTGCAATTTTTGGGACTTGGTTGCTTGCTGATTGGTATTTACTAAGCCATGCCCACTTTGACTTTTACACAATCAAATCAAATTGAAACATTTGTTCAAATCCCTCCCTGTTTCACTTGATTCTCTAAAGACACTTTTGATGGCCATTTCACTGTGACTTTAAAATGTTGAAAAAGCTTCATGTTCAAATCTATCTGTTGGGAAAATCTGTAAAATCTAAGCTTCTAGCAAAAAAGTATAGAGCATGTCTTTAACACTGCCGGGCCACAGAGAGCATGGCTCATATACTGCCATGGTTATGGCCTCAGTGATAAACACAAGTTAAAATGCACTTTGTCCTGAAAAACACTATCAACCTAACATGGTTAGAAATACAAAGAAATTGTAGGGATTAGCAGTGTGCAGTGTTGTGCTGGGACACCAAGGCATTTTATCAACAGGAAGACGAGACATTCCCCTGGGACTGTGTTTGCCGTCAAAACAGACAACCAGAGGCTTAAATTAGGTCCCATTATTCATTAAATGTGAGACTGGCACTTTGACTCTTGCCATTTTGCATTCCCAAACAAATTAATCCTTCCAATTCTAAGTAGGGCTGCAAACTAACCACAATAAAACAAATTGGGTTACTACTGATGAGGTCAAATGAGATGTTTAACTTAAAAGTGACAGAGGCAAAATAGGGGAGAGCTGTTAGGCTAGGAACAAGAAAATAGGTAAACACAAATACAAAAAATATATTTACACAAACAATGGTGTGTCTCTGCAGATTAGAGATAGGGTGTTGCCTGTGTGGAAACTCAAAGAAAATAGATACATAAATATATGTAAAAAGTCATAATAAATCTGTATATTATTCTGGTATTTTTAAGTGCTGTTTTTTGATGGAGAGGCATCATCACCCTGACGTTTATGCAAGAATCTAAAGCTGCACCGCTAACAAATGTTCCCAAGAGCGGCGAGCTTTTTCATTGAGGCTGTGAGAGACTGTAGAGCTGTGCAAAACAACCCGTATACTCTTCTGCAGTTTTTGAGCTTTTAAATTTCTTCACAAAGGGTTAAAAGCTGACACCAAACCAGCTCAGAAGGGCAACTTTAACACAAAGATAGTGGAAGTCATCATAGAAGCCCCCATACTTCAGTTACCCTGCACTGTACAACAAATTTGACTAACACTTATATTATGTAAGATTATTTAGACAGTTCCTCGTGCCTGCAATCTTCTCAGCAGTAATAAGATTTTAAAAAAAGGTTCCTCCTTTCTGGGGTGAAGACACAGTACAGCACTAATACAGCAAAAGGGCAGCAAGTTGAACTTACTTTGTGGCTACATTTACAGATTGGCAGATACATCTTGTTTGCACCATTTTATCCAATTTGTGTTTTAGGAGCAGCAGGGGAACAGGTCCCATTTCCTTGGCTGCCCAGTTTATTCCTGCCACGGATTCAAGCATCGGCCAGGAAGAGCACATCTTCACCAGGACACGAAGACACGCTCTTTTGGAGATGCAGATCAAGCATAAAGTAGTGTGAGAGCATCACAAAAAGTCAGATGATAGTGGCAAAAAATACAGAAAAACAGGAACCTCGTTTAAATAAACAGAAATTGCGCTGGTGTAAAANNNNAAAAAAAAAAAAAAAAAAATCAAGCTGCAAACTTCAATTTTCTGTGAGCTGTGCATGGTGTCTGAAATTCCTTGAAAGACTAATGCTGCGTGGTTTGGACTTGAACAGCTGGCTGACAGAGGTAAATGCTCCACGGTGGGACTGGAGGTTTTTGTTTGTGTGCAGGAGATCAGTTTAGTGCATGCTGTCTAATTGTGTGGAATATCCAGTCCATCTTTGTGGTCCATCCTCCATGGTGAGCATCATTCATCTGTTTCATAAAGTAGTCCAATGCCTCCTGTACAAAGCAAAAAAAAATAAGAGATACATAAGTTGATGTAATAATCTTGCAGAAATTTCAGAAAGCAAAATGTGAGACTTGAGACAATTCAAATACCGGCAATAAAGATCAGAACAGAATTATTATCAGCACAGAGAAAAGCCTTATTACCTGTTCGCTTTTCTCCAGGGCCAGCGTCTTCCTGATGTAGGCAATGTCATCAAATGACTGCAGCTCGGGCATGCCAGAGCCCAGCATCATGGAGAACAGGTTGATGAAGAGATTAGCGTGCTGCCGGATGGCCAGGTAGGCTTTATAACACATCTCCTGGAACCTGGCAGAAGATGGAAAAGGGAATGTGAGAAAGACAAACAAAAAGTTTGTACAATTCGTTAAGTAGCTTAAGTACAGTGACACACACCCAAAGCCAGGTAAGCACCTCAGTTTATGATGCCACCTGAAGAAGATTTAAAGGGCTGTGATGGTTTCCGCAAATGGTGACAGCAAGCCATTTCACATATGACAAGTGTCAAAATTAAAGGAAGGGGAAATTATCAAATCGCAGCTTACATGTTGCAGATGGTGAAACGGGCCACAGATCTGCTTCCCAGACAGATGCTAGCAGGTTGCTATGTTTCTTATGTAATTAGGGAGTGATACAAAACTATCCCAGATGTTATCATTGTTGAGCCAGTTGGGCAAGTTGAGTGGAAAGTTACAAAACTAGGAGAAGTGAGGAAAGGAAAATGCAAAGTGCAGCTTGAAGTAAAACAATTAAACCTGTACTGTGACTGTGATTAATTCTGTTCTATGCCAATATATTTCCAAAATTAAAAAAAACCATTTCTTTCCAGATTGACTATAATGGTAACAGTAATGTCGTCCTTTAAACCCAGTTGAAGAAAAACACACTACTGTGGCACTACTGTATGTTATGATTGGAAAAGAAGTTTTGGGGATTAACCAGCCACCAAACCAACAGACTGACTGATACTAGATGCAGGTAGCAGATATAAAAAAGAAGAGAGAAACAATGATGAGAGAAAAGAAGCTGTAAGATGATTCAGTACCTCTCAAACTCTTTGGTCTTTGCGCACTCCTGAGAACCCTTGCTGATGACGATGAGGAAGTCTTGTGTCAGTACAAAGGGCACTCGCTCTCTCTTGTAGCCAAATTTCTTCTTCTTATGATCCAGGAAATGCCCAAAATCTATATGAAACAACTGTCACAGAGCAGAACAAAGAGATAAGCAGAGAATCAAAGTTCTGCAAGCCTCCTCTAAAGTCAAGCATATATATGGAACCAGGAACTGACAGAAGATGAGATGAGTACATCTATTCAGTCTGCTTAGTATTGCCCATATTAATTTTATCAAATCTGTAGTGGACAATAACAAATCCCTAATAAATTAATTTGAATGAAACAATTATTTATATTTTTGTAACAACTAAAGAAGTCCAAAATTCATTAATACCCGAGAATAAGATTTTGAGGTATATGTGCAACATTTAAATTGGGAAGGCACATAGAAGTGTAGTGATACGCACACACATCACACGTAAGCGCAAGGCTATTGGAAGTCAGCATCAATGAAAAGAGTAATGCCTGCACATTTAACTGGACAACATTTCAATTCCAGTCAGATCTTCCTCTAACCTTATTAAGATACGACTAGGATTGAAACGTTGTGCAGGTTAGTCATTATGTGTGGACTCTGCATGTCAAACATTTCCCAAATTGTGTATGTATGTAGCAGAAAATTGAGTAACCTGAGTAAAACTGAGTGATGTCCATTAACAAGTTACCTGTCCGTCATCTTTGACCATAATGTTGCTGTTGTGCCTGTCTCCTATCCCAAGGATGAATGTAGCTACACAGTAGCCAGCACAGGACCTCGTAAAAAGATCCACAGCCATGTCATACCTGCACAAACACACACATGAACACGCTCAGTGATGTTGATGCCATTTATTTTGTATTTTAAAAAGCAATGAGAAAATCAACTAAAGCATATACATGAAACTAAACTAAATGCAGGTAGACGTAAATCTAAACAATACCAAATCTTCCGGACATTTCCTTTAGGGAAAAATGCTATACTCTAAGGAACATTGTTCTATACTGTCTAATGATTCACAGATGCTGTAAAAAATAATATCAGGAGAGAATAACTCACATCTCGCCCTTGTTCTTGTCCTTGAGCCACTGATGCAGAGTGTTTGAGTTGAACTGCAGGGCTCCTTTCAAGCCTCCTTTACATTGAATCTGCATAATGGTGTGGGAGCTGCGAACCACCTCAATAAGACCCACACAGTCTCCTAACGACAGACAGCCATAGGGAAGCATCCTGGAGACACACATTAGTGTTTTCTTAAATTAGACTTTCTTAGCCCTGTGCACTGAGGCAGGAAGGAGTTAGGGAATTAAAAAATGGAAGCAGAAAGATACAGCGAGAAAGAGAAATATATATTGAGATAAAAGGAGAGAGATTGGTACCGCAAGTCCAGTCCCTGATTCTGCCAAATATTCTCCATGATTTTTATAATCTGCAACGTTAGCATATCCTGCCGCAAGTCTACAACACAAACACACAATAAAGACAGTTACACTTAACATCCTTGGATATTGACTTGATTATACACATACACAACATAAGGGACACTTTAGTGTTATTATAGAAGACTACCATCACCAAGAAGCTCTGCAGCCTCTAAATAGCACTTTACAGTTTTTGTCAACATTTAGGATTGGGACTGGAAAATCTACTGCATCGCTTTATAGCACAAATCAGAAAGAGTGGCTGGTCTTCAGTTCAAATCACAGTGAGTTTCATAAACATTTTCACAGATTTATGTGAAATGTGGACATTAAGCTAGAAGCTTCTCATATCCTCAGTATTCAGGATTACCATTATAGTCATGTATCACAATTTATTTGGCAATGAGACATTTTTGTTAAATCTATGACATCAATTTAAAGTCGTAGCTTGCAGGTGAATTGAGACGACAGAAAAGTTTTAGATCAGGAGCCAACAGACGTTAAAAGCAATGTTTAATAGGCCATGTGTGTATTTGTGTATGTGTGTGTTACCATCTCCATTTTTGAAGATTATCTCATTGTTCTGAAAGAGAAGCTCGGACATGATGTCAGGGTTCTCCCAGTTCAGCCACAACGGTCTCTTTGCTGATGACATGATCCTGCATTCATCTAACCTGTGCATAAAATAATTCAAGTACAATGTCAGTCTTTTTTTTTACAACCTCACTTATACATACACACACCACTGCAAACACACACACTTCTAACCTCAGGTTTCCCAGTTGGTGCGCAGGGTTGAGAGGCGAGGTGAAGTTCTGCAGAGCATCCATGTAGTCCGGTCTCTTCATCTGGTCCACAAGAAATCGCATCTGGACCTCCACAAGACACACACACAACCACAACAACACACACACGCATATGCACATAAATGTGTGTGCATGTAGCCACACGCAAACGCACACGCACAGAAAGCACAAAGAAATTTCTAAAAATGGCTGCATTTGTATGGTATCACAACTTTGAGGGTAAAATATAAATTAAACAAAGTCACAAACATTTGAATGAATAATGACCAAACTGGTCCGGTATTCTTCCATTAAGAATGGAGCACAACACAGATCCTCCAGAAAACTCTGTGTGTTTAATAATCTATTTGAACATAATAATAGCTGAGAATTAAAATTTTATGCATGGTGTCAGCTTTGGAGAAATTTAGAGAGGGGTCAATTAACTGGAGAATCCACTGATGACATCTGGCTTGACTTACTTATAATTTTTAAAATATTATTACCAACTCAACTGATAAGCAAAACAGCAGGGATGTGTATTTTACACAAATATTAAAAAATATTTATATGAAAATTGTGAAAAATAAATAAATAAATAAAATCCTGTTCTGTTACGTGGGCATGCATATTTTGTGCTGTGCCATTGTTGTACTTCAGTTGTTTCTATAGGCGGCAGCAACACAGCTACGTGAATCCTGTGTACTGTAGCATGTCCCATCACCAAACATGCAGATTTTGAAGTCAGAACGTAAACTCACATGATGTCTGAGGAGCGCTGCAGTGTAGGAAACTGTGCAGCCACGGACCATCAGTTAATGAATCGCTGATCACAGACTATTTGGTTCTATCACAAACACACCCAGACTGTAATTTTACAAACTTTGAATAGTGACAATGTAGAAACGTACGGCACTTGTTTGTATGATCAAGACACAATTAACCTAATCCATCTAATAACCTACTCCATCAGGGGTAGCACACAACGGCTTCAAAAGACTTGGAACTTAAGGATAACTTATATGGAATTGGGTGAGACACTTCTTACTGTCTCATTTTTAATCCTTATGTCTTTTCCTTGAGATTTCGCAAGGGGGAGGTAGTGGAGTATTGGTCACTATGTGGGAGGGAGATGACTTGTATATGTGTGTTTCATCTTTCAAAAGGAAGATGCATTTTCTCCCGTCATGGCACATATCTTGTATTGTGTTGTAATTTGTTATGTTCTGATACGTCAAGCTAGTTAAAATATAATAAACAGAATTGTCCAAATGTTTTTAAAAAAGATTTAAAAGATAAAAAACTTTAAAGGGACATTATGTAGTTTTCAGAGTCCACTAGTGGTGCGGTTCTAGATTGCAACCTGGTGTGTGCTCATATGCATGCTAGCTCAATACTCCTGGGGAAAAAAAGTCAGATTGATAGCAGCTATAGACAAACAGAGAGAACAGACAGAGCTGGAAACTCAGGTAATCTCCCACTGCAAAGTTACAGTAATATTTTTATCAGCTTGAGGTTGAACTAATCCACGCTCGTTACATGATGATAACATTACAGCGACTGCATTTAACCGAAGTGCTACATGGTTAGATCGCCTGCTGCTTTTCAGTAACCATCTTTACTATCTGTGTATCTTTCACCAGAGGCTCAGCAATGTAAACACAGCTAAATGTATTGGATGATAACAAAACGGGTAGTGAGCTGGACTGAATATTATAACGAGATTTTATCACACTTTATAACAGTTAGACCGCAATAAGTAACTTTCCAGGGAATGGCTCTTCCTCTGTGTTGTTGTCGCTGTTTTGCTGCAGTGTATAGAGAGTCACGTTAGTTACAGACATTGAGAGGTGGAGAAGCTGTGTGCCTGAGTATCGGTAAAACCCCAATAAATCTAATTTGAACGTTACAAAGCAAACAGCTGTGGATCCGTGCTAACGTTAGCTGTCTGCCTCTTCCCTGTATCACTATAAGTGCTTTGTATAGTTACATCCATTCTTGCAAGCAAAAATCAACACTTTGACATAATACCAGTGGTACACAGGAAAGTAATAAGGGTTGCTAGTATGTGAAGTAATGTGGAAAGCTATACAATTTTGCATCGGATAATGTCAGTAGCTGCTTGGTGTTAGCTGGCAAGACTCTCTCCGTGACTTTCTGATGTGAATGTTTTTACCTGTCATCATCTGAATCTTGGTTGGTCTGACAGGCATCATCACATAAACTTTATTGTTGTTTTTATCCTTACATTGAGTTTATGTTGGAGTCAAAGTTTTATGGTGTTAGTGGACTGCGGTGTTGTCGCTGTAGAGGCTCGGGAACGCGCACAGGGCTGAATCCGCCCAGTGTCCTCACATTTATAGCAGAATAGTGGCTGATGCAAGCAAGAGAGAAAACAGGGGTGTGCTTCATTTCTAAGTGGGGTTTGAGCCCATTGACAATAAGGCGATGAAAATAAGATTTCATTCACAAGTAATTTCATTGAAAAACTTACATACAGCCCCTTTAAACGTAAACATTAAAATCAAATGTGTGTGTGCTGCCACTTTCCTTACCTTCTGTGTCTCATCCTTCTTCTCCTGTTTAAGGATGTCAGTGAGGTTTATGAGCTTCTCCATGGCCTCTACCTGCCGACTCAGGTGTTTGAGGTACATGCCACAAGCCCTGCAGTAAGCCTCTAACAGCAGCCCAAACCTCTGGCTCACTGTTTTATTGTGCATTTCTGATCTGTGAGGAAGCCACAAAGAGAAGGGTGGAGACAGCAAGTGAGAAACAGGGAGGCAAGATGAGTTTCAAGCTTTCTAGAATGACATTAACATGAAGAAAAAGCAATCTGGACGGTGACTCACTTGAGATGCCAAAAGAAGAAATGTCCTATCCTTTGATTGGTCAGGGCCTTTTTGAGAAGGAAACGGGCCAGGGGATTGTCAAGATATTGCTCATATTTTAATACCTAGAACAAGAAGAAAGCAAGATTGGAAGGAGAGAATAAGAGGAGATGCAGAGAGGAGGTTCAGATTAGTCATTTCAGTCTCTGTGATTGTCTCCCAACCCTGGAGTCTTTATACACCAAGCAGCAAATACAACCTAAGGCATCAGAGACCGGAAAGTCTTCAACACACAAGAACAGGCCGAACAAAAGCTGCTTTAAAAAAGATACAACACTGGCTGTCAAGGACACGCTGGAGAAAGACATTCCACAGTCCACTTGAGTTATAATACTCTTTATTCCTTAGTGTCTTCTATTTTACTCTTTCATCAATCAGTTCTTTGAATTCAAATGTGCCAATTCTCAGTCAGGCGTACCTGTACAAGCTGGATGAGGTACTGGGATAGTTTATCATCAGTCAGGTATTTGTCAAGGCAGCGTACAGCGAAGTGCCTGACCATGGGATCTGGATAGTTACAGTCCAACAGCTCCATGGCCTGCTCAGGACGGGTAGACGGCCATTCCTTTAACAGACAGTACATCTGGGAAACATACAAATCAAGAAAGATATATTAATACTCATCAATTTTATATATATGTGTGTGTGTGTGTGTGTGTGTGTGTGTGTGTGTGTGTGTGTGTGTGTGTGTGTGTGTGTGTGTGTGT
>JAPMOB010229631.1:3936-20397 GCA_029875015.1 Lepomis gibbosus | reverse complement strand
GTGTGTGTGTGTGTGTGTGTGTGTGTGTGTGTGTGTGTGTGTGTGTGTGTGTGTGTGTGTGTGTGTGTGTGTGCATTTGCTTTGTGGAATTGGAAGATTCCAGTTGGACAGATCATTGTGCCCCCTTTTTCCTCTCTCTCTCTCCCTCGCTCTCTTTCTCTCTCTGGAAGGCTCCAACGCAACTGGAGCCTCGGAGGCTCAAGAGAGGAGCCTGGGAAAGGAGGAACAAAGGGCCGTCCGTCTGCAGCCATCACCACTCTGCACCTCCTCTCCTCTTCCCCCCACCCCCGTTCTTCCCTCCCTTGGTCCCCTCGCCTCTCTTCCCTCTCCCCACTGGCCAGCGCCCCAAATTAAGACTTCAGACAAGAAAATGGGCTCACTAAAAAAGGGAGAGAAAGAGAGAGAGAAGGAAGTCCATAACAAGCCAAGAGGAGCAGAGCGACAAAGCCTCTGTTGTTGGATGGCAGGGCCCCTCTGTCGCTCTGTGAGGAACTGTCACTGTGTCAACTTGGACCCCTTGTTGCGAGCAACACAAACACAAAACCATAATGAACACACACACAAAACATACACGCACAGGCAGAAACATGCTGCGGAGGACACCGCTCACACACTCATAGCTACACAAAAAAAAAGACTGCACATGTGCGTACAGTTTGTAAACTCTCATACACAGGCGCATACAAATCATGCCAAGCACATACTGATACTTGAAAATCAGTGTAGACAGTATAGGTGAGGAGAGAGCAGCAGTGAATCCCCACAGCACACCTTCATATTTACTGCCAAGAAAGGTGAAGGGGGGCAAAGTGAGGCGGGAGGAACTTCACTTCAAAATGAATGAACATGACGGTTTTGTGAATGTGTGCACATGTGAGAACTTGTTTTGAAGGTAGACAATGGCAGGATGAATTATATATAAATTATATCAGGACACCCGTTGATACAAGGCCTTTAAGGTGCACTGGAGGCCCTAGGGGCAAACACCTGTTATTGTGCGCACAAACACTCCCTTCTCCCTTAACATACACCCCCTTTAAAAAACCACACAGTAGACATTAGATTCACTTCAAAAAAAGAAGTAGTCACAGGGAGTGTGTGTTTGTGTGTGTGTGTGTGTGTGTGTGTGTATGTGTGTGTGTGTGTGTGTGTGTGTATGCTAGCATAACAGTGCATTGGGGGCAGAGATAGAGACTGAACTGGTTTGGCTTCTTCCAGTCTAAACTGGGTCTAGTGGGTCCAAGACAGATGGCACTCAGGGCAAAGCTGGTCTGGGCTCCCTGTCTCTCTTTCTCTGTCACACACACACACAAACACACATCTCTTTTAATAGCCATTATTGGCATCCTTTGCCTCTTCCAGATCCCTGAATCAGAAATCACAGAGGCCCATTATATTTCCTATTGACCCATTTGGCAAGATGGTGGGAGCATCGAGTGCTGGATTAAATCGAAAGCAGTTTATAATCCAGTAATTCTAATGTTTTAATTACTTAGATGAACAGGAGGTGTTTGAGCAAAGGCTAATCTCTGAGACATAAGGGGGAGAGAGAGAGGCGGGAAGAGATTTGTCTTTCTCCTTTGCAACACACACACATAGGCTTACTCGTGGAACATTAGCGGCGTATTAAAGTTTATCACCTGGCATCAACAAAGATTAAAAGATTCACAGACTTTATAATTACATTAAGGTGAGGCCCACAGAGTGGAGGTGAGAAACGATTACCAAGCTTAGATGTCACTTTGTGTTGGTATGTGATTTACATTTACAGCGGACTTGTTTTTATCTCTGAAAAAAATCTGTGTTTCTAGGCTAAATTCAATGAATTATCGCAGGTATTTTTTTATTGGAGACCTGCTGTATCTTAAGTGACATCTATGGCTGTAACCGATGCCACAATTGTCTTTGATAGCCACCCCTCCCGTCAATCAGGCTGTAGGACAAAAGCTGCTATACCAAGGCTGATGACCTCATGCCTGGGGTCTGCTCCATACTGAAGGGGTCTTAACACCGTTCAACTTGCCTTTTGTGTCTGGAGCCGTTTTTCAGACGCTGCTGAGTACCGAGAATTGCCTCGGCATCTCTCGAGGCTTGGGATGGACACGCACACACACACACACACACACACACACACACACATACATGCATCGCTGAGCCAGGAGTGAGCCTTAAGACAAGGAATGACAACCGGGACAGCTGCAGGGGCTGGAAGCCAGTCTTAACCCCACACCCCCTTTCCACCACCACCACCTCCCATACCACCTCGAGCCAGCCAAACAAGCCATTGTTTCTGGCCAGGGCCTTTGGTATTTCATTTGTCATGAAATGGATACGGACACAGGACGACCATGAGGCTCTTTTTCCAATAAAGAAGCTGCTACTGCTGCTGCTGTGGCTGCTGGTTGCCGAGCCCAGATTGTTAACCCCTCTCATCCTTAACCTTCTGGTCGCTTGCCCCAAGCACCCTGCTCTGAACTATTAATAAACCTGCTTTTTCCAAGGTAGCGATGCAGGGAGGGGTTGGTCTGACCAGTATTGTTCTCAGAAGGGGTGTAAGAAGAAAGAAAAAGAGAAAAAGTGAGAGTGTGGGAGGGAGGGAGCGAGGGAAGGAGGGAGGGAGGGATGTTAGCTTACACGCCAATCCGCTTTTGTCATCCTTTCTGATCTTCATTTTCTCAGGTTTATCAGTGGACATCAGGCAGGTGAGCCAGGTAGGTTATCAATATCCTGTTCAGCTGTTGTCAATCACTGCTGAAAATGAGTTTGGTTTTGTAGGTATTGTGACAGAGGGGTTATATCAGCCTCCCAATAATTGGCCAACGTTTACACGTTCACATGGCTGCTTGATGCTAAGCTGCTGGCACATGCCACGTCTTAGAGCAACTTTCAACACGTTGTTAACAGTGAAAAGGAGGAACTGACAACATACAGCTGCAGATGGCATTTATGTAAACAGTAAAGATGCTAAGATGTTCATCACCCTTGCAGCTCCATCATCTGTAAGTTCCCAAGTCCAAAAGAGTTCATGGGCATAGAAAACAATAGCCTTCTATCTCCGTCAAGGGCATTCCTTGGCACAACAATAGGACCCCCCCCCCCCATATTTTCCTTTCCTCCCCTCCCTCCTCATTCTCCAGCCCTTCCATCAAAGAGCATTCCAGCTCCAGAGCCCCCTAAGCCCTTCACTCTGGGCCTGTCCATGTGACACGGCACGCAGACAGTCATCTTTAAGAATTGATTCACTCTGGTATCCAAAGCCTATGGAGCCTGTCTGCCAAGATACCCAGCATAGGCGCCACTCATGGGGTCCAGGTACACAACAGCTGCTCCCCAACAATAAAGGCAAAAAATGGGAGGCACTCAGGGGGAAGATGCAGCACTAACCTCCCTCTCAAGCCTGAACTGGTCACCTTGAGCCAGTTGTTGCAGGCCTGCCTTCAGAGACGACAAAAGATTGCGTCCAACTTTGGGATGAGGGTGGTGGAAGGGGGTGGAAGACACCTATAATTCACAATAAAATGGAGAGAGAGGTTGAGTTGAGGGACAAAAGGATAGGATAGGAGAATATTTTTTTTCCCTTCCTTGGAAGAAGCTCGCAGTCACAGCTGTGCTACCAAGATCGTACAGAGCGACACATGGAAGACCATAAATAAGACCATGGCATGTTGTTTTCTTCTGAGGCACACTGTGTAGCAGCCTGGAGGTCAAGTGAAGGAGATGCAAGCCCATCCCAGATACCTCGCCCACACATGCACACGGGGAAGTAACAGCGGGTATGTCTTGATACTACAGATAGAGATCACAAATCACACAGAAGGAGACAGGAGAGATATTACCTCATATGAAGTGTTTCCATAAACTCCAGTGTACCAAAGCCTTGGGAAGTGGTATCACTATTCAAGCAGGTCTTGACCCACACACACAGTGATTTATGATGATACAATCTAGCACATCATCCATCATAAACAAGGGAGATTAAATGAATAGACTGAAGCTGTGTAAATAGAAAGTCCACCCTCAGAAATGATGTAGGTGATGCTGGCCACTGTCTAAAATCTAAGACCCAAATTCCAGGATGGTTTAGGAAAGAGGAGATATACATCACTTTTCCCTCAAAGTTAAGGAGAAATGCAAAGGCAAGAGACCAAAAAGAGGAAACAAGAGACAGAGAGAGGAAGATGAGGACAGAGAGGAACTTGGCAGCATCAGTCTTCCTGTTAAAGCGGAAAAAGGCAGAAGAGGGAAAGCGAGCGCAGCGTAGAGCCGGGGAGACGGGGGGAATTTACCAAAGCAGCTCAGGAGGGCCCTCATTACGATATTAAACAAGATTTAATAAGTGAGAGTGATTTGATGAGGTGATTATCCTGGCCCATTAATCAAGCAGGCTTCTGGCCTCGCTGTAATATGGCCCATCTTTCCCCCTCTACCAAAGCCTCTTTAGACGCTGAGCTCCTTACTGCACTAACGCCGCTTCAGAAACAACACCAGGCCAAAAAAAAAAAAAAGCCATATTACGTCTCATCTCTGAAGCCGGTGGGTATTTTCGAAGCTCGCTCATCCCTCCACCTCCCTGTCCGCTCTTCTGGTGCATCTGGTAAATTGAACTCCTTAACAGCTGGGTCAGAAAGTAAAGTCTTATCAGAGGGAGCTAAGAGTGATAACTGGCAATGATAACCAGAAAGCATCTGTTGGCTTTAAGGCTTTTGGTTTGAGAACAGAAGGAAGTTGTACGGATTTCACTGGATTGCTGGGTTTTGTAGAAAGGTGCGTGCGTGCGTGCGTGCGTGCGTGCGTGCGTGCGTGCGTGCGTGCGTGCGTGCGTGCGTGCGTGCGTGCGTGTGTATGTTTGTGTCTGTTTGTGTGTGGGTAAATGTGTGTGTGGATGGGCTGAATCATAGAACGCTTCTTAGGAAAATGAGAAACAAGCAGCATCAGAACACGTGAGAGAGAGCACGGTCTGCTGTTTATGCTCAACCAGGTCAAAACAGAGAAATATAACCAAGACTGGCAGACGTGAACCAGGCCCCCTAGGGCTGCAACTAATGATTATTAATCTGTTGATTTTTTTTTTTAGTTTATACAATGAAATGTCACCAAATACTGAAAAATTTGCCCATTACTTTTCCCCAGATCCCAAGATAGCATCTTCAGCCCAAATCCCATTAGGTGGTTAATTTACAATAATATAAAAGAGGAAAGTAGAAATCATCACATTTGACAATTTGGAATCAACAACTTTTTGGCATGTGTAAGTATCTCAGACAATTAATCCATTATCAACATATTTGGCGATTCATTTTATGTAAATTGACAAATATATTACTATTATTTGTTTCATCCACAACACCATACTAATATCCTACAGTAGGACAGGTAATGTGATGTAAAGCAGCTATTGCCAGACGCACAGATCATATACTGAAACTGTTTTTAATGTGCTAATCTGTGAGATTGATTTTTAAAAAATGATGTCAGCATGTTTGGTAAAAAAAAAAGAAGAGTTCATTAACATGCTATGACATTAACATTCTCTCTGATTTTCTCCGCTGCGCTCTTTTTAAGCCACTGTGGATATAATTTCTCATGACCATTCACCACCACTTCCGACTCTGGGCAAAAATGCTTTCCAGTGCCACTAGCTGAAAGATATGACGCATAAAGAAAGGAAAGGCTCAGACTGATGAGTTGTGGGTTTGTTTTGTAGGTGCGCAACTTCCTCTGTAAGAAAAAAATTGTTTTATTAATGTGCAATATAGGAAACTGACTCAAGTGTCTTAATGTAGTCTTTAGGTTATTCTTTAATTCTGACAGTCAACCTTTCCCTTGTATTACACAGCACATTTTAAAGATTCGATACTCCACCCTTCAGAGTCTGTAACGCTGCTTTTTACTATTTAGTCCCAGGAAGCAGCTACACGTCTGAGGAGAGAGAGACCAACCCCACTAAAGTTGAAACAATTAGTTGGTTAATCTATAAGTCAATGAACTGATAATTATTTAGCAGGTGTTTGGGTAATTTAGGAATTATTTTAATTCCTTTACATTTATTCATTTATTCTGAAACTTGAAGATTTGCTTTTTTTCCTTGTCATATGACCTGAAATCTTTTAGATTTTTTAGACTGTTTGTTTGGATAAAACAAGGAAGTTGAAGACATCACCTTATGATGGTGACATGCATTGTTCCCAATTAATCAATTAATTGAGGAAATAATCAGCAGATTACTCATTAATGAAATAATCCCCACCAGACATTCACAAGCTGTCTGCAGGCTGAGTCACTACTGTGCTATTTTGGTGAAAGGAATAAGCAAAATCGATTTTTACATGTTTGAGAATACTTGAATTGATCGGTGTAAAAGTCTAGTCACCTCTATATCCTGTCATTAGAGTGCAACAATAAGACACCCTGGAATCTTTAGATCTAAAGCAATGTAATTTTCTCTCTACTGACTTAACAAGTTTAGTCCGACACAGCTGATATCTACATATTTATTTAAGATATATAATTTACCCTGTTGAACGATATGAGAGAGAACAGAGTCAAAGACAAGAGCTTAAATATAGCCTCAAGAGTGGGAGAGAATAGGTATTATTGTACAAAGACAGCCAACCCCCCAAAACATTTTAAAAGCTCAAGTGGAAGAAGATTACCTTAAAGCAGGCGTGGGACGGAGCTTTTTCTGGGAACTGCCCAAGAGTATTAATACAATAAGCACAGAAAATATAATACAAGAATGTTTTTATCAACGTAATCCGGAGAGATGAGGCCAAACCAACCTGGAAAATAATCCCAAGGAGAAGGTCCCCTGGTTATCTGTCATCTGGGACACACACACACTTACGGAGACACACTCATTCACTGTGTCTCTCCATGTCTCGTCCTCGCTTCAAATAATCGACAGATAATCGTCAGGCGGATGTTAACTCATCTTTACTGTAACGTCCCCACCGGCGGTAAGGGTCGAGAGGTCAACTGCTGGGTTAAACTATCAATGAGAGGTCAGCTTGTTGAAATTTAATATGACATCTTTGATATGATATCATTATTTGGACAACAGGAAGGTTTATTTGATCCTATACTTGATTTAGGCTGAATTTAAATTGTCCGGTGGCTTTCTTTGCAATTTAAGAATAAACCAAAGCATGAAATAAGTCAGTCAGTAGATCACTTAGATGTTTAGGAAGTACTCAGCTATTGCGGTTAACACTTTCAAACCAAACACAGTGAGGCTGCATTTAGCTGCACACAGACTGAATCAACTTCCGGGGATTTTAAATGCACCTCCAACTTTAACCGCTTTCCAATTTAAATGAAAACTCCCCTGTAAATCTTCCCTCTACTGCACTATTATTTATAAAATTTTTGGCAACGTATTACTGCACTTAAACTGCATTTATTGGCTTTTATAATTGTCTATTTGTATTTTACTTCATTTTATTCCTTTTCAATTGCTTTCATTTTTCTCTGTATAATGCTTTTAAATGTTGTTCTTTGCCTCATGTAAAGCATTTTAGATTGCCTCTTTTTTTGAAAGGTACAAATTCACTTGCCTTGGCTTTATAATAAAACTGATAATAATAATGACAGAAGAAAAATAAAGTAGTGTTACTGTCATTGAGGAGCACCTAGAGGGAAGAACGTTGGGGTTTACTTGAAGGACAGATACAGATTTTGGTAGCTGACACTCAGAGGGTTGTAAGACAATGTCGCCTTGGTGAGTAACTTTCTCTGGTGCGCTGTTTCTGTCTCTCTCCCTCCGTGTATCTAAGCAGCATAATTTGAGTAAATGACAGGGGAACATCTGCTGTGCATAAGAGAGAGGCCAACACTTTAACATGCAGATGTCTCTCTCCATCTGCATTAATTCAATAATTACCGCAATGGAGGGAGGGGGGAAAAATCTTTTTTTATAGCTTAAGACAATGTTATCTGTGCCAGTTGGTATGGGGGGGGTGAAGTGCGTGTGTGTGTGTGGGTATGTGTGCATGTGCTGCTGGAGGTTTCAGAGAGGAGGGGTAGATTATTACACCATTTAGCCAGAGCAAGCTGTCACATTGCGGAGAATCACTCTAATTCCATTGTGCCCTTGGTGAGTCACTGGCAGACTCCAAGTGACCGATGATGCCTGACCGCCACCACTTGGTCACTGGACAACCAACCTGCTTTGCTCAGGGTGTAACTGTGTGTGTGTGTTTTAAATTGGACGTGTGTGTGTCAGTGTGTGTTTTAATGTTGGCGTATGTGAGTGTGTGCTTGCATGTGTGAATGCAACCACCTTACAAATAGACTTCATGCTTCACTCTGCGTGCGTGCACGTGAGACTGATTACGGTATAGGGCAGCCTATCGGCCGAATCTCCATTTAAAGGGAATTTGAGGCACAGCGGCAACACCAGAGAATGACAGGTCAAGGCTTTGACATACTAATGAATCAGTCCTTGTGACATTTAAAATGTCAGGCAATCATATTTTGGCTGGCAACATCACTGACAATATTGGGCCAAGGAGAGCATTAACATGTAATGGTTTCTATTCAAATAGAGCTAATTACTTTATTGAAAGGTGGGCTCCAAAATCTCATTCTCATCAAAAGCATTTATAAAGCAATCAGATAAATCTGATTATAATGTCCTTGTTCAATGAATGGAGGAGATAAAATGTGAAAAAATATTTTAATGATAGCTCACTTTTTGCACAATAAATACACTGATAGTACTATAATCAGGAGTTTTGTTTAAATCATCTACCGGGAGATGAAAAAAGAAAAAAAACTAATTAATAACAGTGGCAGGTCGTCCAATAAATTAACAGGTGTTCCACCTAAAAAGCATACCCATGCACCTCCAACCTGTGAGGGCATGTGACCTGTCAAACGAAAGGTCATGCTGTCAATGAACGGCTTACAGACACACTCACGAAGACATACACAAACAATTAGAGGATGTATCATTGTACATATACGATTACACACATAAATAAACATACAACCTGACATAATACCCATGAGCATGCACACATCGCTCATGCAGACACACACGCATACACACACACACAATCAGACTCTTCCATGCCTGCTAAACATAGGGACAAAGGAAAATATCTGTATACTTAGCAGGCCAACTTCCTTTGATTGCAGCAGTGCTGTTGTAGGAAACAATGCACAGGCACTATTAATACACCAAGGAGAAAGAGAATTCCTCTTAGAGGAAAGCTCAAATGAGCCACCAGCCAAGCTATTTACAGACTTACTGACTGATTGGATGACTGACTCCACTATACTTGCTTTAGTCTCTCCGTCTTGTCTTACTCGACTCCTTTTTTCTGCAAGGACTCTGGCATGCTGACACATACAGTACATTGTGCATTGGAGAGCCAGTGGTACGTATTCTTGCATAATACCTTCTTTTATATATTGTGCTGACTATTCTGGTTATAAAAGTTTCAGTGTACATATATCAAATTGAAGCAAGTGCATGAGGAATGTAACAGATCTCTACCACCGCTGTATCGCATCCACGCGCCTGTGACATTTGACTGGTGGTAAATAGCCACCCAGCCGCACTTATGATCGCCACTCCTTTCTAAAAGTGCCCAGTTAAAGAGCATCAAATCCCCACTCGCTAAACCCACACAAGCCCAACCTTCATTAGCATAGCTAACAAACTCCCTGAAAGAGCAACAGTAAAGGGAGAGAACAATGGCAGTCTATTAAAGGGGGAGATAAGGGGGTGAGAAGAGGAGAGGACGGGGGAAGCTATTGTTCTGGTCTTATTTAGCCCTTGGTGTCACCCTGCAACTGTTGTCACTTCTAAGTTTAGCCGGACGGCTGAAGAGGACAGCGGAGAGAAGAAGGCAGGAGGAGGAGGAGGAGGAGAGGGGAGAGGGAGGGGTGGTGTCAGGAAGAAGAGATGATGAAGGGCAGAAGATAAAATGGATGCAAATGGATGATGGAAAGAATGCAGAGTGAAGTGATGTCAGTGTCCGTAACCCAAAAATGTTCACAAAATGCAAGTCGAACTCAAGTCTCAAGTCTTTGAATTACAGACTTAAGGAATGTCACCTTAAAACAATATGGGGTCTGTATAAACTGGATTTATGACTTTCACACATTAGTCTAAGTCAACAAAAAAGCCATAATGTCTTAAAACTGTTTATATCAACTGGCCAAAAAGCAATGGCTGTTTTGTCATTTTTGACTAATAATGGAATCAAACCCGTCTCATAGGCTACTTGAAGCACACAGCACAGGGGAAAACCCCTGAAAACACTGACCTATTCAAAGCCTATAAAGTTTTTAGGGTTTTATGTACTTTTAGGGCTGCAAAATGACAATTATTGTTGTAAATTCATATCACGATTATAGTGACCAAAATTATCACAGTTATGAGTATGATCACGGTATTGTAAAAATGTGCCGAAAAAGATTAAAATGTACCGATACACACACTGAAACCATTTCAACAAGTTTTATATTGAAACCTACAAATAAAATTACCATTTTGTTTGCATAAACATTTATAATAACAGCCAATACCTTTTGTAAACATATCAAAACCATCTCAAGATTTTTTTACATTATATATGTAATGCAATGAACCCAATGCATAATTACATGAAAAGAAATAAGTCTTTAGAAGACAACGATAGTAACTGCAATGAGCCCAACAAGTGACGTAAATACAGAAGCGTCTGTAGCGTTTCTCCTGTTCTAATTTGATCGCTGCTGGATTTAAAATGAACAAGATATGCTGTTTGGTTGACTAAACTGTGTGGACGAATAGAGTCTACAGACACACAATGCACACAGCAGCAGAATAACATGTAGCGTTTTTACAAGAACAGCTAACACTGAGAGCTTCAGTTTACAAGCTGTTACCAAGTCAGAGAGACACACTACAGCTAAAGGTTAACTCACCCTGCGTTCAGAATAAGGTAATTTAGTTGCAGCTGAAGTGCGACTTGAATCAAGAGTTGGAACCAGATGATGAGCCCAGGACCAACTTAAGCTTTTCTCCAGATCCCGAACTCTAAAGCTTTTGATGAGTTTCCTATTTAGTCAGTGAAAAAAGTGTAGAACAGATACATACAAATGGAGAATTATTTTCTGTTTTGTGTACGTGCATGCGATTATGTACGCAAGAAATAGAAATGGCAGCGTTGGTGTTTGGAAGGCATGAGAGCAAACTAGACTACAAATAGACGACCAAAGGAGCCAAAAGAAGAGATGAGGCAATATCTAAGGAGAAAGAAAGAGGGAGCGAGAAGACAGAGAAGGGAAGAGGGAGACAGATTAGCCCAGCTGTCTGCAAATAAAGCGGCCGAGGGTTGAGGCGCTAAGCCCTACAGTGAAAGCAGAGCTTAGGTGGGTGACACAGGGCGGTGGACCCCACTCAGCCCACAGCGGCCTACGGCGTAGCGCCTGAGCCAAAGCAAAGACACATGGATAAACAGTGGGAGATGAGGCTCCGTGTCTGCAAAGCCCACGGGGCTAAGACGGCCGAGCAGGCACACAGGCAAGCAAGCAGGCAGGCGTCACATTCCCCCCACTCCTGGCTGTGGAGTGGAGACAGGGGGGGTTAAGGTTTAAGAGTTGGCTCCCTAACTGAGTGACAAGAGACGCGGTGGGATGGTAGACACTGTCTCAATCACTGAGTTCCTCAGAAAGAATGTGGATTTATTGTATATTGCCTGGGCTAGGCTGAGGAGAATAAAGGTACATTTACACAGGGTCTTAGCATGATCCAGCCCCACTCTCATCCACCCACACCCCCATTACTCTTTCCCCACTCTCTCCACTGGATTTAAACACACAGCACCAGCCATCTCTCAAGCCATGCCCAGCTGATGAACCCTTGTTAGCACAGCAGCCCGGGAACAGCATGCGATGACAAGGTCATGAGTATGAAGTGAGGAGGCCTCCATCCACCACGACTGGAAGACTGAAAGTAGCAAAGGTCTTTAACTGCACTGGATTTCACACACAACCCTCGTCCGCGACCTCGTGGCAGCAAGGCATTAGCAGCTGCTATTTTACGAGGTCCCCAATGTGACAATGTACTGCGTATAGCCATCAACAGTATGGCCGTAAGTTATACATACAGTGTCTTCTAACGGTGTAAAAACAGCTGGAGTGCTTATGTAGTTTGATACCTGAAGAGGTTTAGGGTGAGGAGAGCTCAGACAATGTGCAGATAAATTATGAGAGAGTAAAACTGTAACGGGTGTGCACACAGTGACGTGGACTCAAAAGCTGGGCTTAAAGGCAGAGCAGTTGAAAGCAATCACCTGTTTACTTAGTAAGAAGTTCAAAGCAGAGTTCAGCAACAGGTAATCAGTCAGCGAGGGAAAGCAAAGCAGGCAAGAGGCAGACGGGTGGAACCGGGCTGTCGTCAGGAACAGGCAGGCAATAAACAGAAGTGAAGGCTGGAACACAAAGAATGGATAGTACCTTGAACAATCTGGCAAATGTCTGTAGAAAGAGGGTTTGGAAAATATGCGCAGGATTCAGGAGCGCTAGAGTGTGTTGGTGAGTGAGGGGATGAGGTGATCGAGTGGGAATGGCGAGAACACCCTAACCCGAATGGAGTTGTTATTTTGCAACTAACCCACTAATGAAAAGTTGATGGACTCTGCTATCGACTACCAGTTTAGTCAACTATTACATGGCAGCCCTTTAGCAACCATCACATATTTCCACTTATTTTCTTGTATTAACAATAACCAGTACACCCACCTTGATCTGTACAAAGCTTAGAAATGCTGCTCTCTATATTTTAATGGCCCACTCTGTATAACATGCAGCATTTCCCCTATATATACCGCTATAAACAGTCCTGCAACTTCACGAGTATCGCACACTGTCAGCAAATGCAATCATTTAAAAGGAATACACAAGGAAGCACTGTGAAGAAAAAAACATTTGAAACAACAAAAAAACGACACCATCAAAAACAACGTTTGAAATCTCCATCGTGATACAAAGATAGTATTCCACATGCACCGATTGTTTTCTTCTTCATGACCGCAAAAGTCCACAATCTAAAAGACAACTGACAGATTCCAAATAGCTTGTTTGTCAAATCACATGTCTGACTTTTCAGATGAGTTTAAAAGACCAGCTGATCAAAAGAAGAAAGATGTAGCCAGATGTTTTAACAATAATAACCAATACTTATTAAAGAAAAAAAACAAATCAGCAAACAGTGTGTTCCCAAGGGAATATACTTCTGCTTGTGTCGTCACCACAAAGAAGCATGTGGTGCGCGGGGCGTCTA
Organism: Lepomis gibbosus; assembly: GCA_029875015.1. Lineage (NCBI taxonomy): Eukaryota > Metazoa > Chordata > Actinopteri > Centrarchiformes > Centrarchidae > Lepomis > Lepomis gibbosus. Next base: position 7,121 of record JAPMOB010229631.1, on the reverse strand, counting down.
CACTCCCATTCACTGAGGTTGGGTGCCAGATATCCAAAGTGACTACCTGGAGAAGCATGCTACTACTCAACACCATCAAGACAGTGTGAATGCACACTAATCCAAAGCAAAATTCACTAATATCTTATTTTGAAGTTCCGAAAACTCTCTCTCTCTCTCAAAAAAAGAAAATCAGGCATAAATTAAAATTTGTTTCATATTTGGTTGAAAATCAATTGTTTTTTTACCATTGAACAGGGTCCGCAGTGCTGTTTCCCTTCAACCCTGTTGTTGTTCTTGAACACGGGGCAGTGACTGTGCCTCATCACACAAAGTACGCTGTCCTCCTGGGGCTCGCCAGTATTTTGAAAAGTTAAAACTTAAATGTTAATTCTTGCCTATCTGAAATCAACATCATCACTAAGTTTGTAATACTTGATTACAAGCTCCTTTGTTCTCTTTAAGATTTGGAAAACGACCAATTCATCATAGATAAGGTGCTAGAAATCTTGAGCAATCCTCAATGACATCAGTGCCTCTGCCTCTGGCTATTGGGCTCGAGGTGGATGAAACTCCATGAAATTTGAGTTTGTAAGACACACAGAAGACCTGAATTTACCTTTCAGACACAAACAGGTCAGGTCGACTGTATCTATTTAATACCAATGTCCTGTCTCTTTTCTGTCCTGTCTCTTATTCTGTTGATTTTCCCTAACAGGGTTTCCTTGAGAACTAAATCTACTTAGGATTTATTGTTTCTTATTATTTCTCGTCATTGGAAATTATAATCCTTTCACCTAATCCCCCTCTCCCTCCCTCTCTTTCAGATCACATTCATCAAGATCATCCCCTCTGACAAAGCAAGAAATCAGCACAGTGGGGAGGTCTAAAGGGAACGCGTATTGAAACAGGGGGTTTCTTCCTAATCAAATCAGATTCCTCTGATGTAATCAAGACGAGACGCCAAAGACGACGACATAATCTCCCAGGGACATGCCTCCCTTGCTTGCACGTTATTAAAAAATGAGGAGGAACAAATCTTTAGATTGATAGACTGGAAAAATGGAATTATAATAAATCAGGGGAAACTGGGGCAAGGTTGGATAAAGCCTTCAGATACAGATGAGGGACAAATCTTCACAGTGGTTTGTGCTTGTATGTTTGTGTTTGTGTGTGGGTGAGAGAGAGAGAGAGGGAGAGAGCAAGCGCGCGTGCGTGTGTGTGTGTAATGTGTTTGCGCAGTTGCTTATGAAATATTTCAATTTACTCAAGATCACGTCCCTGACCTGAGCTCTCCCTCTCTACCTCTGTGTATAAAATCAGGACTGCTGGTCATCCTACAAGAACTCACTCAGTGTTGTTGGATAATCTGTCTGTATCTAAGACTACTGGTGGACTGTGAGCCATTTGAGAGTGCACTTACAATTAACACCCACATGATGGCACAATATGACAAAAGTGGAAACCAGAGGAACTTGTCTCTTTCTGTTAATCTGACCAGGTTTTATCTCCATGACGAATAAAGTACTACATAATGCATAATGTAACCAAGGCCAGATGTTACCATTCACTATTAAACTTCATGAATGTATTTAGTGAACTGATCTACAAGCACACAGCTGCCAGCATACAAAGAATGACATTTTATAATGGTGTAGGAATTAATTGACATTATTAGTCGTCACCACCAGATGGCCTTATTGAACTGCAGCAATTGTTGTTTTTTGTTTTTTAAGACAACTTAAACTTTATTTGACATGTAGATCAGATGTTTGAAATGGATGTATGATGCTCTAATAGAAGTCTAATAGAGACCGGTGTTGACTAAATCACAATATATAGCACTATCATGATAAACGGTTTAATTTTCTGTGATAGAGGATTTTACAATATCACCTATCATCTTCATACAGTGGCGGTTCGCACCCATTTAAACCACAGGGGCCAGACTGGGGCCAACTGCTCTTTGAGAGGAGCCAGCATTATCTCTTAACTTAAAATAAGTTCACTTTTTAGCAGCAGAGTGCTTCAGAGGTAAGACAGATCATGTTCAGAAATAAAGTACAACAATATTGGTATTTCATAAGAAAATTTAACTAATTCAGATAATTGGTACTCTTCCTCTGTGGTGGAATACAACAAATCACATCACTACCGTACTACAAAGCTTATAGTTGAAACAGGTAGGCCTAAAGACTGAACACTTAAATACTGAACATTAAAACATTCACAGATTTGAAAGGCATCAACATAAAATGAACACATGACTTACACACTCTTCTAATATGCTAGGCATGCAAAAGAAGCTTACAAGGCCTCCAATATTTAATGACTCATACAGCACACATGAAGACATTCTCACATGCAACAAGCAGACCTCCACACCCCCTCAACAGGTGACCTAACAACCAATAAAGTTGGGGAAATTATTCAAAGCCCCTGCAAACTATGTCCTTGTGACTGAGTCTATGTAAATAGCATCAATAACTAATGGCGTTGCAAAGAAGGTTACATAACCTCATAACCTTGTGGTTAAAGTTGACACATTTAACCATTGAAGAAAAAACAGCCAGCAAAGAGACAGACACAGAATCAGGCAGAAAAAGGGTGGTTAATCTTAATGACTCACAGTATTTGATGATGAAGTCGAATAATGGAGATGAGGTGGTGAATGTACATCCCATGTAGTCCCACTGCACTTGCTGTTGCTGATTGTTAACAGAAACTTCTTCACTATTAGCTAATGAGTCTTACAAAAACACAGCGGGCTACTGACACAATTGGCAACACTGGAAAACAAGCTAGATAACCGCTTCACTTAAAGTATGTTAGCTTTCTGTTGTTTGTTGACGAGATGAGACCAGCCTTACAAGTCAGTTAAGTTTCTCATCCAGGGACTAATTCATTGTCCCACAATGACAGCATCTGATTGTCTGTCTTTACATTATCGACTTCTTCTGCCATATTTGCACACCGTCTCAGAGTGTAATCTCATCGTTGATCGCACAGAGCAGCCACTAGGGGCGCTGTTTCACTCACTTGACTAAACCCAATGAAAACTTGCAGAATAAAATTGCTAGTGTGATTGTATGTGTGAGTGTGAGTATTTCAATTAAACAATTCAATTTATTAATTTAAATTAAATAACAGTGATAACTATTTTGGATATTCCTTTGTTCAAATCCCCAGAGAAAGCTCTGCTGTAT
>JAPMOB010229629.1:0-11751 GCA_029875015.1 Lepomis gibbosus | reverse complement strand
AAACAAATCGATCCAGGTGTGAAAGCACCCTTAGTTCCGTAAACCTCCATTGTTTTCGTGGTTTTAGTCTTTTGATGGGACTTATTGACAAACAAAATTATGAAATACAGCCAGCCTTTAGTTTCCGAAACTAAATGGTTTATTGTGCGTTTCCATTTACCTCGGAAGTCGGAGGTCGGAACTGGGAATGACATCATTGTTTACAACTAGTTAGATTAGCCTTGTTACGTTGGCTAATAAAAAAACACATTGTGCAGCATTTACTCAAACTAAACCGTATAAACTACAGCTTTTACTAACTGTTGATACTCGGAGAAGCCATCTTGGATCACAAACCCGACTTAAGGGGGCGTTCCCTTTGAAATTTCCGACTTTGAACTTGGAAATTCCGACATCCCGTACAAAAAACTCAAGCTGCATTTACATGGGCCCTAATATTCCAGCAATCATTGTAATAAATGGAATAAAAATGCCTCATGTAACCACCTCAATCTCTCCTGATTGGAAGGAATTTTTGATCAGGTTGAGAGAGGTGGTGTAAACCTTTGATAATTGGCTCAATAAGAAAAAAATTAGCACATAATAATATAACCTATAATAATGAGCTGATCGTTTCTCTCTGGTTGGAATAATTATACCTTTTCTGCGCAAGTTTGCCCCACGTGGGGGTAACTTTAGATGATGTGGAAGGACAGAAACATGGCAGTAGCAAAACCAAACGTTTCTGTGGCTGATATAATGTTTTTGTTGGAACGAACTGTGGACGGCACAGAAACCTCACAGGGCTGCTAGCATGTCTCTAGGCTCTTTTCTCACCAGTAAGTACAAAACTCCTGTGAGATCTAGCTGTTTCTGTCATTTCGGGTAATCTGATATGAAATCACTTTTGCATGCCTGGACAAACGTTAGTGTTTTAGCTATAGCTGCTCCATCTGTCCTCATGAAGAGCGTTCCATGACATTTCATTAATCCTCTTCTGTCATGAGACGGCTTCATCTTTAATCTCTGGGTCACGTTATCTCTGGTTTATCTTCACATCATGTAAGTACTTTTATCCGGGTCTTTTGTTGCATTTGTTCTATTTTCATACTGTTTATTATTGTTTGTACATGTTGTATTATCTTCGATCGTCTCTGTTTGCTCTGTTCTCTGGTCTTATCAGTATCCAGTTCTCTGCTGCTGGATCGTCCCAGTTTCCCCTCAGGGATCATAAAACTTTTATCTAATCTCATCTGAACACTCTTTTTTTTGTGTGTGTGTGTTTACATGACTGAGATGCTCTCTTCTCTCTTCTCTTCTCCTCCTTCCTCTTTTTCTCCTCCTCCTTCTTGCTCTTCTTCTTCTTCTTCTTCTTCTCCCTACTCTGCCTTCCTTCCTGCTGTCTGTCAGCCGACGGAGAGGCGACAGCAAGTCTCCACGCCGTAAAACGATCCGCCTCGGAGAGAGCGCAAGGCAGAGCGGGAGAGGATTCCTGATATGGATCTAGCTCAGAAACTCAGCCAAACAAAGCCTCACCTGTTTTCACCGCCCTGCCTTGTTCCTCCACCTCCACCTCCACCACCGCTGCTGCTGCTGCCGCACGATCAGACTCTGAAATCCACTTTGTCAGTTTGTGCATTTTCTCCTCTGGTTGTGTTTCCGTCAGGGATTGTGGAAGCTTTGATACAGAGAAATACCTGTTAGTAGTTGTTGATCCTTTTCCCAAATACCTCCATCCACCCCCCTACCCCCACCCTTCCCCTGGTCTCACCGGAACAGAAAATTACCCCTTTTACCATCCTCCCTCCCCCATTTGGGTGTCCCAAATCATGGCCCCCAGGGCAGATCCCAGACATAAAAGTTAGCATTGAGGAGCCGAGTGTCCGATATCAGTTAATGTGAGATACAACTAATTAGTCCATTATCGGGCCCCCGCTCTCACCGGCTCATAAATTGGAGCCACTCAAAGGTCGTTTATTATTTATCAGAGTGGGTGAGGGAAGGGGAGGAAAGGGGAAGTGGGNTGGGGGAGGGGGGGTTCTGATGGTGGTTCTCCGGTTTGCTTGTTCAACATATCAAGATTAGTTTCAACTAGCCCTGTTGGATGACTGCAGCCTGCAAACACCACACACACATTGAATCACACACACACACACAGTCCTCGTCGCTGTCCGGCAGGAGGCCGGCACGGATTTCAAACTGAATAAACAGAACAAACAGCAGCTTTGTGTTCAGTTTGTGTTAAAGCAGAACTCTTTTAACTTGAGAGTTCAATGACAGGTCAGCGAAACATGTTATTAATGAATTATTCATGTGTTATAAATGTTGCATAACAGCTTGTTCCAGGGGTGTGCTTGTGTTCTGCTGTTAGAAAACAAACAAACCAAAGAAGCTGAAGTCCTGTATTTGAACTAAAACTCGAAATGTCAGTTTGAAAAATATATCTGGTTAGGTTTAGGCAGCGAAACTACTTGGTTAGATTTAGAAAAAGTCTGGTTTGAGGCCACACACAGCAGCTCTGCTTTAATCTTGAGAAGCTGCAGAGCTACAGTCTCTGTTCATTGCTCACTGTAACTTACACTGTACATTTCCAGCTACTGAAGCTTATTGGTGACCCGTTTCTCTCCGCCCGCCTGCCATTCACCAGTCTTGTGCAGAGTTTTGCGTGCGTGCTGTGCAGCCGATAGTTGCATGCACGTTGCGGTTCCTCGCGGTTCTAGCCTATTTTTAACGAGCGATATAATAATCTTTGTGTGGTTCATCAATTGATCTGAACGTTGCTCAAGGTGCCGATACCCTACCTTAAGGGGTAGGGGTTAAAATTTTGGATTTATTCCTGCACGCATTCATCTAAGCGTCTTTCTTTTCACATTTTTATTTACAGCATTATGTGTTGAAATCGTAATAGGCTGTGTATTATCTTGTTTGGAGAAAAACTGTAGTTGAGCTCCCTCATATAGCCAAAATGGTATGATCCTACTTCCATAACGCTGCTGCGAAGTTTCAGCTGTGAGATTGGCAGTTGAATCTTCAACTATTCGGGGGTCAGCCCTAGTGAACATGTTATTTAATTAAAACTAAAAAGTCAATGTTGACCTGCTTTCACACGGGACTCAAACCTCAATCTCCTGAGTGAAAATCCACAACAACCATGTCCTTGACCTAAACTGGGCTTTGTTGCTCTTTATACGTCACCGGGCTTCCTCCTGCGCTACCATTCGGCCACTAGAGATCCCGGCCTAGAAATAAACCTAAACATGGGTTGCAATAAGCTGCTTCAACTATCAACTGATATGGCTGTTTCCCTGGTGAGAACAGGTTGCACAAACATCACGCGAGTCTTTCCAAATGCGGTAAAAAAGACTAAAAATAAAAATGACTGCAAACGAAAGTGATGCATTGTAGACCTGAGAAGTGAGACCTGCAGTAGGAACTGTTTCTGTTATTTAGCCGATCCGTACTGATAAAATAGCAAATAATTTATTACGAAATAGAATTTAAAAGCAGCTCAAACTACTCAAAAAGTTTCAACACAGTGTCTGCTGTCTTTTATTCCTCAGTGATTCAGCGTTCTGTCGGGCTCTCACACAAACATCGACAGTAGTTAGTCCTGTTTTCATCTTCGTCTCAGACAACAGGTCTGTATTTTTGTCTGAGCAGGTATGACACCGCTGGGATCGTGTTACACAGTCGAGAGATTTATTGCTTGGCAAGGGAACGTGTCGTACTGCGGTCGTCATCAATGTCTCCGTCTTTTCATCTGGGTGAGAAGCAGCACGGGAGGAGGAGGCAGCGTTGGGTGGGAATGGAAGCTCCAGGAACACCAGGAAATAGTCTGGATGAAAATAAAATGTCTGGTGAATCTAAATCTCCAAGACAAAAATGAAGATTTACATTGTTTAAAAGGAAAAGTTTTTTTGAAATGACATTGCTGTAGTTTAATTAAAGTGTATCACTCTGAAAGTGGAGGACTCTCTGAATCATCTCATAAGCAAAAGAAAAAAAAATCCCAAATACATTTGAAAAAGCAAGGGAAAGATTAAAAATCACTTTTAAAGTCAGAAAGATTCTTACAGATAAAATAACTCAGAAATAGGTTGAAAAATTAATAGATAAATATTTACAAATTGAAACCCTAAAGGAGTTTTTTGCATTTCAACAGCTTTGTACGGAGGTTAAAAAGAGCCAGGAAAATAAATGTTTAATTATAAAACAAATATAAAATTTGAGATATCTGATGCATTTAGGGATAATACAGGGAGTGATACAATTAAAAAAAAAATCATATAAAGTGCCATTAAATTGGTCTGCATAAAAAAAAAACATGAGGCTTTGAAAACTTCTTTAAAAATTTTTACTTCTGTTTTTATTTTTTTATTTAATAAAAATAATTTGTTAAATAAAATGAATAACATTTTGATATTTTGTTGAATTAATGTTTTCAATAAATTTAATGAAATATTATTAAATTGAATCATCAAAACCATACTCTATTGGATTATTTTCTTGTTTTCATTTAGAAATGTGTTTTGGAATTAAAAAGATGTATTTATGAATTAAGGGAACACTTAATCATCACAGTATAACATCCAGTCAATCAGTCAATTAAACTTTAGGGATATCAATCTGTCCAGTTAGGAAGCGACTGTGAATCAGTGTCACCTGTTTTGGTGCAAATGAAAGTGACAGGTGCACTGGAGAGGCAACAGCGAGACAACCCACCAAAAGGGATTGGTTTTGCTGGTAGTGGCCACAGACAGTTGCTCTCTCCTTATCCTTCCTGACTGATAGCTATCTAGTGTCTGCTGGTGGCATGAGGTGGTACCTGCAGCCCATTCAGGTTGCACTGGCAGTCCAGCTCCTCCAGGATTGCACATCTGTACGTGTCACTGCAAGAAGGCGTGCTAATGTGTCTCCCAGCACAGTCTCAAGAGCATGGAGGAGATACCAGGAGACAGGCCGTTAAACGAGAAGAGCTGGGCAGGGCAGTAGAAGGGCATCAACCTAGCTGCAGGGCCAGTACTGCTCCTTTGTGCAAGGAGGAGCACTGCCAGAGTCCTCCACAATGACCTCCAGTGGGCTACTGACGTGCATGTTTCTGACCCAACTGTCAGAAACAAACTCCATGAGGGTGGCACGAGGGCCTCACGTCCTCTAGTGCCATCTGTGGTCACAGCCCAGCACTATGCAGCTCATTGGCATTCGCCCGAGAATACCAGAATTGGCAAGTCCGCCATTGGCGCTCCGTTCTCTTCACAGATGAGAGCAGGTTCACACTGAGCACATTTGACAGACGTGAAAGAGTCTGGAGACGCGGTTGTGATTGTTATGCTGCCTGCACATCATATAGCATCACTGGATTGTCGGTGGGTCTGGGATGATCTGGGGAGGCATAGCCTTGGAGGGTCACACAGACCTCCACGTGTTAGCAAACAGTACCCTGACGGCTGTTAGGTACCAGGATGAAATCCTCAGAATCCTCAAATCCTCAGTTGTCAGATCTTACTCTGGTGCAGTGGTCCTGGGTTCTTCCTGGTGCAGGACAATGCCTACAGTTACTGGATGATGAAGGCATTAATGCCATTGGCTGGCCATCACGTTTCCTAGATCTGAATCCAACTGAGGACCTATGCGATGTCATGTATCGGTGCATCCACCAAGTAACGCTACAGACTGTCCAGGAGCTCACTGATGCCCTGATCCAGGTCTGGCAGGAGATCCCCCAGGACACCGTCCACCGTCTCATCAGGAGCATGTCCAGACGTTGTGGGGGCCATACACACTACTGAGTCACAGTATGAGCTGATGAGTTTTTACTTTGATTGTCAGTGTGATTTTGAATCTAGCACTAAATCAGTTGGTGATTTTGATTTCCACTGACGATTGTTAGGCATTTTGTTCTCAACATATAATACGATGTACAGTAAAGATTTAGAACTTAGAATACTAGAAAGTATTTCCTTCATCGAGATCTGAAGGTCCCCGCGGTGGATGGATGCAGATCTGAAGGTGATTTAAATCCCTTGATTGTTTAGACAGTGTATTATTAAATTTAATGATTTAAAGTTTTTTTCTTTTTAAAATTTTGTCACTTACTTTACTTTTGTAATTTAAAATTTAAAAGTTGTTCTCATGTGGAACTAAAACATTTGGGAAAAAAAAGCCATGAAGACATCTAACTATATGTGGTAAGATCAGATAAATACATAAAATCCAGTCTAACATGTGGACATGTTGTCTTTTTCACATCTGTGTTCTTACAGAAAGAGACACTCTGAACAATGTGAGAAATTGTCAGGATGAAAACATAAAGCTGTTGGTTTGGATTAAATGTATCACATCTCTGCAGAGAGCCACATTAACATGAAGTCATTATTATGATGTGATGGCATTTTCACATCTGTGTTCCTGTAAAACCAGAAATACACAAACAACACAGAGGCAACATTTTCCTGGAGGAGTTTCCATCAGCTCCTGGATCTCTGTATGATCAAATTCATTAACACCCCGACATGACCTCCCAACCCCCGACCGGCAGACAGTGCATATTTCCACAACATTTACAACTAAATGAAAATTAATGGGACAGCAGGTGATGACTGTTTTTCTATTGTCAATAAAACATTTAAATGGCATCACACTCCTCTTATGCTAGATTCAGGATACAAAAACCCCACAAGATAAGTCAAACTCTAATGGTTCAGACAGACTGCGGGCTGCGCTGTGAAACCCATTGTTTTCAATGGCTTGCGCCCCGCCAGGGAGGTTTGTTGCTGCGTCGGGCAAAGCGCAAGCGCGCACAGCGACCTCGTGCGCACATAGCGGTCAAAGTTCAAAACAGTTGAATTTTTGTAGTTTTGCGCTGAACTTCAGCTCAGCATGGAGAAGATGAGAGGGGTTATGAAATGAGCAAAGACTTTCCTCTTTCATGTACATTTAGTGATTTGGGTGTTACTTTTACCCTCCCCCTCCAAAAAAAATAGAACATTATCACGTTCTTATAATCCCCAGACCTGCTGCAGTGAGTGGGAATCAATCCCTGGTCACCCATCCGAAGATCCGAAGGGCAACAGCATTAACCACTGTGCTATGGAGCGTAGATTCATACTTTAACTTGCACATACAGTATATACATACTCAGTTTGCGTATTTATACATACTTTAACTTGTGCATATATACATACAAACCTTGTGGATATATGCATACATACTTAACCTCACACATATATACTGTACATACTTAAACTTACACATATATTTACATACTAGCTTCACACATATATACATACTTACCTCGCTCATAAATAAATGCTCACCTTGAGTATACATACACACTTGTAAGTATGTGTTTGCATGACAGTATGTATGTATGTGCAAGCAAATTATTCAATTTTGGCCTAGGCGTCTTCTCATACAAAAGCCCCCTCCCAAATGCCTATACTTTAATGTAGCTGCTAACATTTTAAATGTTCTTGTGTTGTTACTTCTCTTCTGTTTCCTGTGCAGCTTACACGTGCATGAAAAGTTAATGTAGACACAAGTTTTACGTGAAAGCAAACTAAAATATCTGATTTTTCAAGGAAAGCATTACATTTACTCATTTAGCTGACGCTTTTATCCAAAGCGACTTACAATTGCTATACCTGTCAGAGGTCGCACGCCCCTGGAGCAAGTAGGGACACAATGGTGAATGGGTCACAGTGGGGATTGAATCCAGGTCTCTCACACAAAGGCGGGCGTCTTAACCATTGCGCCATCCCATCCCACACAAAAGCAAATTAACATCAAGGAAGTCTGATGCTAGTTCACTTCAATTCAGTTACATTTTATATAGCGCCAATTAACATCTCATGCCCTAATCATATAGAACAGGTCTAGACCATACTCTTTGTAACATTATTTACAGAGATAATAATTCCCACCATGAGCAAGCACTGTCCCAAGGAAATGTTGAACAGAACCTAAACTCAGGGTGGGTGGCCAACTGCTCTACACAGAAATGTAAAATCATAGTAATGTTAGTGGTAATACCAATAAAAATGATGTGGTGAGATCTGTTTCTCAGCAACAGTTTTCTCTCTCGCTCTCTCAGAGGAAGTGTACCTCGCCCTACCACTCGGCAGCAGCGGCGGTGTGTTTTGTGGCGCACTGCCTTTAACAATATGTTTAACTTCCAACAGTATCAGCGTGTTTACCCACAAACCCCTGCTCCTCTAAAACAATCCCACTACGAGAGAGACTTCAGCTAGATTTGTCATTGTCTTTGAAACACACACATGCGCACACTCTCTGCAGCGAGTTGCCTCACCCATGCTGTGTATTTACCTCAGTAATCAGAGTCCATGCAAGTGTTTAGTCTTTACGTTGTGGAGGCGCTATGTCATTTACATTTGCATGCACACACACACACTCAGCAGGAAGTCTCGGTGAAGAGATGACTGGAGGAAAACACACTCAGCGTTAGGGATTTTTTCTTTTTCTTTTTGCATTTTAAGTTTCAGAGATGAAATAAAACCTCACTGGCTCCATTTATCTGCCACTGTAAAGATTTTTTAATGTATAGACATTGGACCTAAATGTAATAGAGGAGGCTGTATGATGATGATGATGCCAACCAGGGCTGTACCAAATGTCTTTTTTTTTTTTTTTGTTTACATTCAAAGCTTCCATTGAGGTTTTCGAATGAAGCTGTTGTCATATTTAATGACATAATCACTCTTAAAAAGTCTTTGAACAAAATCCTCAGTTTAAACAGTGATTCATTGATTTAAATGAGTTTGTATTTTTTTACAGCCAGAATGAGTAGAATTTGCTATTTGTGAACGTATGATTAAAAGTCATTTGCGGTGTTAGCAAGAACAAAACATTGAATCGGAGTAATGAAACGTTATTTTCTGAATGTTTCAAGGCAGTTACGTTCTGAAGTGGACAAAGTCACGTGACGTCACCCAGTGGTTTGTGGACTACTGCGCTGAAGCATCATCTTTATCATCTTTGGCGTTTTGGCCAAACCTGGATTTTTGGAACCAGAAGCGACCAGAGTTTGACGTAATGGTGGCGCTATGGGTGGCTAGCTTGGTTAGTATGGTGATAGATTTTAAAATATATTTTTTTAAATTTTATTTTCATTTTATGATACTTTAATTTTATACTTTTAACTTCACAACACTTATTTGATAACATATGTTACTTTGCAGATTATTTATTACATATTATAATATATCATATAACAAAAAATGTAAAAAGCTACCCAGCAGTATATTTTGTAAATAATAACAATAACTGCCAGCTGCACATAATAATGTTTAAATTATAATACAATAATACAATCTTAAATGAGTCTTTTTGCATAATGAGTAATTAAAAATTGTGTAAAGTTTCAGATGCAGTACTTTTACATGCTGCAGAGTACTTTTACACTGTGTTTTTACTGCTTTTACTGAAGTAAAACATCAGAGTGCTTTATACACTACTTTTTACACCGCTGCTAACGCCTTTGGCTGTCGCCATCAGTCACGTGACCCCTGGCTTGAAGGTCTTAGCACTTTGTCGAGTGTCTCCCTCCAAAATATTCAGAATTCATATAATTTAAAATTGCACATTGTAAATATTATTTGAAGAATAAACTGATTAAAAGAACACAACTATCTTACAACTATAACACATTTTTGTAAAGAGAATAAAACATAAACCAGTTGCCAAATGAACACTGTCATGCAGCAAGTGGAGACTTCGTCCTAATTATTACAAATCGTCCTCTGGAGAGGATGACTGTTAACTTTCATGTCAGTCAGGTTGTCGTGATGTCTCACTCAGGATCAAAGTGTTGGCAGATTAAAAACCTGTTATTGGCCTCATGTATCAGTGTAATCCTCTGTGTGTGGCTGTCTGTCATTGTCACAGAGTGAGAAAGCGTCCTCCTGTTTGCGTCTAGGTGTCATTACAACAAGACAACAGCACGTTAATAAAGAGAATGACTGGAGTGAGTGTGCTTTTGTTTTCCATGCTAATCAGCCAACTGATGCTGCTGCTCTCTGCTTTGTTCAGCTGAAACAAACAGAGCAGCATCACTGTCAGCATCACGCTCAGAGCTGACATCTTTACTCAAATCAATATTATTGTTTTCTTTTCATCTGCTTTTGTTTATCCAGTAAAGGTTGGGCTGAAACTGGGAGCTGCCCAGTATAGCCACTATCGTCCTGATGGCGGTTTCACTGGATCAGAAAGTCAACAAAATATTTCATTCATAATCTGTTAATAGTGTTTGTCAGCTACTTTTAGATTCAGTTTTAGTCTTAAGATCAAAAGTCCAGGTAAGTTTTAATCATATTTAATAATTTTTTTTATTTGTAGTCACTGAAAACTAATTTTACTCTTGTTTTAGTCAAGACTAAGTTTGAGCCATTAGTCAGCAACCTCTAGGAGGAAGTCAGGTGACATAGTATCAAGAACAACAAAATCTGTGTAAGTTAAATAACATCACGTCTACATGTCACTTAACATGACTTATGTAACATACTTATGAACCCAAACCAAAATCTTTTCCTAAACCTAACCAAGTAGATTTGTTGTCTGAACCTCACCAAAGTGTGACCATTTCACAGAAACCACATATTTAATCTTCTGAGACTTTTACGTACTGAAAGGTTCAGTGTGTAAGTTTTAGTGGCATCTAATGGTGAGGGTTGCAAATTGCAACAAATGGCTCACTATGCATTCACTTGCTCCTCGGAAGAAATAAGTACTTATAAATGTGTAAATGTATTAATTCTAATGGCAATTGTAAATTCAGCAGGAAAAAAAACTAACATTGTAATTTTTCTCCATGAGGTTGTTCATTATATATATCAATTTAATGTCTAAATCCAACAATAAAATGCTGTAAAAACTGTCAACAGATGGTCCTCTTTAAATATCTTTATATAATAAAGACTACCCCTGGCAAAGTTTTCTTTCTATACTGTTCTGTATACTTCTTTATCTCCCATGTAGACTTTATTCATCTATTTGCAAAAAAATCTGATTATTCTGACACCACTTGAATGTACCACCACTCACAGTTAACCCCTCCCTTTGCAAGCGTACAGTAGAAGCAACACGCTCTCTCTGCTCTTGTGGTAAATAATTTCACTAAATTTAATTTCTCTTTTTAGTTCTAATGAACCAAAACGACTACTACAACTTCTGCTTGTATGTATTCAACGTAGTGATGAAACACACTTTGTAGAGCAGTTTGTCCATTTGGGCTACTGTAGAAACATGGCTGCGCAACATGGTGACTTCCATGTATGAGGAGTATGTAGATAGAAAGGGCTCATTCTAAGGGAATAACAACATAATGGTTCATTATGAAAGGTCTTCATACACCACTGAAAACATAGTTATGGATATTATATGGCATTTCTGTCAATAGATCCTCCTAAATATTACACACTGCACCTTTAAGGTCCAGTACACCTGTCACTGGTTGATACTTTCCAACGGAGATAAATGCCATTGTGGGACAACCAAAAATTGACCTGTTTTGTTGGTCATGTCTGTATACAGCATATACAGTGTGCAGGATTTATATTTGACAATGAAAATTGTACATGCTACATACCGTCGTATTACCATTCCCTCTAAAAACTAACATTCTTCTTTTGATTTTTTGCAGGAAATTAAAATAGACAAGTACATTTTTAATCACTTTAATTTAGTGTGTGTGTGTGTGTGTGTGTGTGTGTGTGTGTGTGTGTGTGTGTGTGTGTGTGTGTGTGTGTGTGTGTGTGT
>JAPMOB010229625.1:0-14044 GCA_029875015.1 Lepomis gibbosus | reverse complement strand
CACCCCCCAAAAATACGTATTTTAAAATAAATTAATAGGCTGCCCTTGTTTATATTGTCTGCTGCTAACTTTATCCATTGTCAATATGTTAATTTGTTAACCATAAATGTCCCTAAATATTCTAATTTAGTGGGGGAAATCAACCATTATATTTCACTGCACATGTTAACTTAATTCAGTTTTGCTAATAATATATAATATCATTTTTACACGTCTTACCTTTCAAACGTGCATCCCAGCAGCATTTTTCATTGCTGCTCTGCTGCACTGCTAGCATTTCATGCTAACTTCCGGGAACTATTCAGGCGCTCCATGATCCGCCATTGCTGTGAAAAACTGGTCCATTGGAGTGAACGGAGATGACGCGACTCTCTCTTTAAGAGGCTCTGGACCTAGGGAAGGACTATTAGCCAATCAAAAACACAGGACAGGTCAGATCCCGACAAGCCTGTAATCATGGCTTTGGTTCAGCTGTGCATGTTCCCAGACCGGTTTTGCACAATAGTTTCAGATTGGTAAGGTATTAAGTTATCCATTAGTAACAAATGTATCTTCTTTTTTTACCTGCACTGTCTCTAAACCAAAGTAACATGGAGGGTAGCTAACTTTGGTAGTGAGGTTGGCAGGTGAAGGGAGGCAGCAGGCAGAGTCTTGTAACTGTGTGTGCTGCAGCTCAGTGTGTTTTTCCACTGGTGTTTTGGAGGGCTTGCCTGACGCGTGTTACTGAGTGACTCAACTTGGTTACTGAAGTAAACGCCGGGCTGCACTCATACTTTTCTCGGGCAGTTCAGGAGCAGTTTTTATGTGGGAAATGGTAACTCCCTTTATGGTGGACCTTGGTCTTTTTTTACTTTGCAAACCTATTACATGCACAAAAAAGATACATGACACAATAAAGGAGAGGGGAAAAGCTGAAAAGTTAAACATCACTGCAAGAAGTGTTGAGCTTCACTGGCAGTAGCTTAAGGGGATCAACAAACAGCAGAAGGGAAGCAACTGGAACTAATTGGTGAATAAAAACAATATTCTTCTGTTGTAGAAGAGAAACTCAGAGTGGTGTCTATGATAAATCTGCTGTTGTTCTGGTAGTATTAGTGCCGTGGAAATGTGCTTCATACTGATCGTTTGCTAAACCCCTCCTTTTAACAGGATTGTCCAATCCTAACTTAGCAACTTTAACTAAGCCATGCAGGCTGATCAAGTTTTGGATCTGAGGTGGTGTCCATGTAGGGTGACCAGTTGAGAATAGGTGAAATTCGGGACAGGAAAGTTCGGAGTGGGCGTGGTCACGTGACCACAGTGGGCGGGAACCTTATTATATAACACGCAGTAGAATAAACAGTAAAACACATGAAGGTCAAAACTCAGTGCTGATATTTATTACTTTTTGTCATGAAGACAACTTTTTCATTAGAAAAAATGAAACAATAACAGTGTGTGATCAATTTCCCATCACATACAATTAATTTCATTTTATTAATTTCATCACATTTGTCTGTGTGACGTTTCACTAGCATGCATGTCAGATTACTCCCTCTCAGGGCTGTAACGGCCCTGCTCTGTGACTGACTGCAGATAGGCCTACCCCTCCCTGTCCTCGCGACTGCATCTTCCAATATCTTCATCTACACTAAAACAAAAATGAGGAAAAAGGACACACACAGGTGTTATTTTGTGGCTATAACAACGCTGTTCACACGTCAACCCTGTAACTTGTGATACAATGTGGCTTTATCAGTAGTTACGGTAGCCGACCAATTAGGCTAGTTAAATTTACATAACCTACCTCTTAGAAGGACTGGATTGTGGAGGACAGCTGGCATATTTGGCGGAGGATTTCACTGCTGTAAGGACTTTCTTCTGTCCATGGATGAATTTATGGAAGTCTGCACAACTCATTTGTAATTTCATTTTGACTTTGATTTTGCAGCGGACCAGGTTAAAAGAGCACCTGTTTCTCACATCAGTCCAGGCCCCTTTCATGATGGAGAAGACCCGCTCAGAGTAAGCGTTGCTCACGGGGATGCTCAAGACAAAGGACATCAACTTGACATACTGAGGGAAAGCAGATCTGTTTTTCAAAGCTTTTGCCCAAAGCTCGCCTACAGGCTGACTCTGTGGCTCCAGATGAGGCAAGATCTCTTTCAGAGGGCAGTTCTCATTGTAGAGCTCATCCATGTCAAGAGCATCTTCCATTACAACTGTGGTCAGGTGCCGGTAGTTGATTTCCTGAATTTCCTTGAGATTGAAACACTGGACTTTGTACAGATGTCCAGTTACGTCGTAGTTGAACCACTTCTCAAGGTATTGCTCTGCAGTGTCGTAGAAACGTAGGAAGTCTCTACGGAGCCTGTCTGCATTAAAAGCAACAGAGGTTAAAGCTCAACTTTTCCCCCGAAGAACGCATCTGTTTTGGGCTGTTGGAGTTTGGTTCGAAGGCTGTTCATCAACGAATACACTTCAACTGAGGTTAGACTTTCACTCTCCAGACTCAACACAGCGTCAGAGAACATCTTCAGAGTATTTTGCAAGAAAAAGAGAGTGACCTCAAGCTTGCTGCATTCTTCCCCCTCTTCACCATGCTCACCACTCGCGAGCACATCCCAGATGACTCGGGGACACTCCTCGCATCCCAGCGACAAGAAGTAGCTCCGCACAGCTGGCCAGGTGATGACGAGTCTGTTTATCGCTGGAAGCAGACTCAGCCAACGTGTCGGGACGTGGCGCAACAAGGTAGGGTATTCCATATCAACAAATTCAAACATTTCCTTGAGGGTGGCAACTCTCTTGGCAGAGCAGCTGAAATGATTGAATGACTTGATCCCTACAGTCTCCACATCTATTTCCATTACATTGCTGGCACGTTTTACTGCATTGTGGACTATGTGGGAAGGGCATTTAGCGGGCAGGATCTTGCTGTTGTGTTGTTTTAGGTTTTGGTAAACGGAGTGCCTTTTGCCATAATTCACAGGCGTGTTGTCAGCTGAGAAGGCCGAGACATTGTGAATGCTTAGTTTGTGTTCTGTTAGCTTCTGCAGCAGGGTGTCTGTGACTGCATCTTCGCTCTCAGCTGCCTGTTCAAAGAAATCTAGGACTCTGCTTTGGATGCCCTGCTCGGGGGTCCAGAATCTCACAGAGATGGGGAATGTTTTCACATTGCCTTTATTAGAGGCATCGGTTGCAATGGAAAAGTATGTGCCATCTGACTGAAGGGTTTGGGCGAATTCAGAAGCAAAGGCACAATTAAGCGATTTGTATGACTGCTGGTGGGTCATACAGTGAAACACGGAGGTCAACTCAGCAGCAGCTATTTTATTATACATGGAGTCATTCTCTGGCTTAAAGAAGGATGAGAGCAGTGAGTTGTTTTGGACAGTTGTACTGTTGGCATTGTGTTGCTTGCTGCTAACATGCGGTTTGACATCTGCCTCCCCCCCGTGAGAAATGCTAAAATCTTTCCTGCAGATTTTGCAAAACGCTTTTCTTGGATCTCGTAAAGTAGCAGTGATCCACATGTATTTCCCTCCCCATTCCTCCCGGTGCTTGCAGTAATGTTTTTGCTTTTTCGCTATGTTGACCTCGTCCCGGGACACCCGGCTCCATCCGACACACTAATGTACCTTACTGTACTGGCAAAAAAAACTACAACAGCCATAATTCATGTAACCTATGGATTTCCATTTAAAAGGCTACCCTTTAGTCACTTAATGCCCATCTGTAGACAACACCAAATAAATGTTTTCACAATTAAATTTTTTATTAGGCAATAACTAATCAAAATTTGTGTTTAGTCTAATTTTCGGGACAAACAGGACAGGATTCGGGACAACTTCTCGTAATTTGGGACTGTCCCGCATTTTTCGGGACATCTGGTCACCCTATGTCCATGGGACTACAAAAAGAGCTAGTCGTCATCTATAAAGAGTTAAGAGAGTGGTGTCTTTTTTTAAAGATTTTACAAATCCAATAAAAGACCAAAAGTGTAAGGAATGGATTGTATATGTTTGTCTGCTACAACATGAGCTGCAAATGTTAGCATGTCCTGCTAACTAGCTTACTACCTACCACAATATAGAGGCCCTGCCCAGTCCTTGACAATTCACTTAGTGCTTTAGTACTTTAATTGTGTTTTTTCAGTGCACTTAGAATTTTTCACATTTCTGTATGATTGTAATTTTACTAACAAGTGAAGGGTAAAACTTACATTACAAATCCTCAAGGGACCCTACCACGCCCTGTATATCATAGAAATGTAGTCAGTATGTAGATGCTGGTTTTCCTGATTCTCTTGTGCATTACTGTTACAAAAACAAGGGTGATTCATCCTGGGTTGTTGTCCCTTTTTCTGCCACTGACTTTTTATGAGCTCTCAGGTGGCGAGAGGAAACAAGCTGAAAGAGTGAAAGTGTGTCAGAGTGAGGAAAAAGAGGGAAGAGAAAAAAATGCAGGGAGATGGATGAGAGGAAAGGGAAAGAGGTTGTCTAGGAGAGAGGGTGGTTAGAGAGGTTAAAGAGAAGGAAGAAAGGAGTCTGAAAAGTGTCTGAGGAAGCAAGAGAAAAACATGGAGGCATAAAGAAAGGCGGCAGAGAGAAGGAGGAGGAGAGGTGTCCCTGTAGTAATCCTATTAGAAAAGGGGGGAGATCAGGTTGGCAGTTCAGAGCTGTCAGTCTGAAGAGATTTTCTTCCCTAGTCTTTAAAAAAATGTAACAACATGCCATAGATTTCCTTTAATTGAATCCTTTTGCAGTGTCACTATTATCCTGTTCTTTATAAGCAGGTGCGTCGGAGCTAATCTGCTGTTGCTTTCTGTAGAGCACCAACACATTAAAGTGTCTGCGGTTGTTCATGCTAGGTACGTCTATTTGTAACTTTTTAGGTGAATTTTAGTATTGAGGTTATTGTCTTTTTTTGTGCAAAATAATTAACATATTAATCAATTAGTCAGTCAACACAAAGGTAACTCGCAACAATTTTAATAATCATTTGTTTTAATCATTTATCCAGTAAAAATGGTAAAAACATGCTATAATGATTTTAATGTGCTATAATGTTTTTATAAAATTTTAAGTATTTGTAGATCAATAAGCTTTGGGTTATGTATGTTGATTGTACTAAACAGTACATTTGAAATGTCACTCTGGGTCTTGGAACTTTGACTATTTTTTGATTTTTAGTCAAACCATATAGGTAGGTAGGTACATTTATTGTCACAATGTAGCAAGTTATATAATAAAATTGAGCTTTGTAACTCCCTTCTCCTACATAGCAGACCATATAAATTAATTCAGAAGCAATTATAAAAATAGTAAACAGAAATAAACAATATTCAGTGTTCAATGGAGCAGTGCTGAGGATGAATTTCAGTTTAAGAGTCTGGTAGCTTGAGGGGAAAAGCTGCTCTGCAGTTTGGTGGTGTGGCAGCTGAAACTTCTATATCTCTTCTCAGAAGGCAGCAGGGTGAACAGGCTGTGGCTGGGTGGGGTACTGTCCTTTAGGATCCTTTAGGCTCTGCCTAGGCACCTTACCTCACTGATATCACTGATGCTCAGGAGATGGGTACCAATGATCTTCTGAGCAGTTGCAGCTGCGGAGTCCTCTGGTCCTGGTCCGTCGACATCCCATTTCAGTTTGTGATGTTTCCAGTCAGGATGCTTTCTAATGCTCCTCTGTAAAAGCTGACAAGAACTTGGCACAGGAATTTGGCCTTCATAAACTTTCTCAGGAAATACAGTCGTTTCTGAGCTTTCTTCACCAGCGTGGAGATGTGAGTTGACCATGTCAGGTTCTCTGTGACGCTGATTCCCAGGAACCTGAAACTATTCACCTGCCCCACCTCAGCACCACTGATGTAGACTTCAAACTTCACAACAGAGTTCTCTCTGTGTCGGCGAATGCCGTCATGGGTGTACAGTGATATCTGACAATTGTAGATATATCGATATATGCATTTTGCTGGTCGATAAGTATCAAGAAATTACAACACAGAAATGCAGTAAAAATGTTAATTTCGAAACAGTTTCCTAACATAGTTTGTCCACCAGGGGGCACTGCCAAGTTTATTTTCCAGCTGTAACATTGTCAAGGTTCAAGGTTCACCATTATTGTCTTTTTCCAAAAAAATATGTATAAACAGATATTTAAATTCAAATTGAAGATATAGCAAGATATACCTTCCAGTTGCATACTCTGTAAGGTATATAATTCATCTTAAGCGCTGCTCCACTTAATATAGTTTATTTCTGTTTACCATTTTTGCAATTGCTTTTATATTACTGGATATTGTTTGCTACATAGCAGAAGTGAGCTACAAACTCAATTTCACTTTACAACCTGTTGCAATGTGACAAATAAAAATACCTTGTGCCGTGTACATTGTACCTTGTACACATATGAGGAAACTTTCTAAATGACCATACAGTTGTGTATTTGTGTATAATATTTGTGTTATAGGTGGGATGACAAGATGGCCATCACAGAGAGGGAGAAGAAGCAATATCGTTTCAATATAGGGATTATGGCACACATTTTCACACAGTCTCTCCAGGAAGACATTCATGGTGTTGCATTTTGTTTTTCACATTAAAGGTGGGGTCCGCAGTGTTAGAGAAACTAGCAAGAGACATTTAGATTTTCAAAGTGTGAAAAAATCCCACACGCCTCCCTCCAAAGCCAATCCCCCAAAACACATTTTCACATGCAGTGAGTGCACGGGCAGGCAGGTCATGCTTATTACATTCCTGCCACAGCCACAGATTTATTTTCATTCTTGTATCAGGCCATTGGATTTATAGTTTGCTGTTGCGATGTTAGGTGAATTTCAACAAATATTACAAAAAAGTTTCTGGAATAAAATGCCTACCCAAGCTGTAAAGCTGACAGAAATAGTTGTGTCAAGAATGAAAAAACAGAGCTGGAGAGAGACATTCAAACCCTGGATCCTTTCCACCTCACCACAGCCGCCCAATCACGGCGTGAAGAGGGTGTGAATGATTGGATCATCTGTTTCGTAATATAACAGAACAGTCAGACACAGCTCCCCCATAACGTAAGGAAGGTGTGTGTATGGGGGGGTTTCTAAAGCCATCCCACAAACAGCTCTGGTGAAGTGACGTGGAACAAAATCCACGTCTTCATTCTATACAACAATGCATTCTTAAGTTCGGTTTAGGTGGATATGATTCAACAGCAGTTGGAGTTAGTAAAATCAAGTGGGGGACTCCATCGCTTTGGATCTTCTCCCAGCCAGTATGGGCAGGAGGAATGATTACAGTGTCTCTTTAATTGTATTTCGGAGCATATCGGAGTATTGTTGAAAAGATGTCAACATATACTTTAAGAAAAGAACCTGTGCTGTGAGATATTTCTAGGCTTAGATCTTGTTGTTTTTATTAAACATCGTTTTGACTGGAATAGGAAAAGAAAAGAGGCTTGACCTCTCAAGGCACTGCCGTGGGAGAAGATATTAAATGACAAGACCATACAGACCAAATCCTTCACCACAGCTGAAATACTTTAGGCATTCATTACCAACGTTAACTCAGAATCGTGTTTTTTTAAATGTTCTTTAGAGGTATATCTTTATATGTCTTTACAGTAAATGCATGTTGTCAGACTTTTGTTCTAGAAATGGACTTTCAGTCCCCATTTCTGTTTTCTCTCTTTGTCTTTCTGTTCTCTCTCTTTGCTAAAGGATGTGTGTGTGTTTTGTGTAGTTTTCCGCAGAAAGGAACGCTTCTGTGAAAATGATAATTTTGTGAGTTGGCAGTGTCCCTTAGTCTGGAGACAAATGTATTTTCAGATGGCAGCCATTGCATGAGCTTGAATCCCAGCAGTGGGTGTTGTGGGATGAGTGTGGCCTTATCATAGCTGGCCAAGGAGCCCCTGGATCCCCTGGCTCATCACCCAGCAGCCGATTACCTTCTCCCTGAATCTCTTCATTGTTTCCTATTATAGTGAGGGGCCCGCACTGACAGAAGTGATGGAAATTTTAAACTCACTTAAAATAAAAATTCCATGTTATCCTAGACTAGACTATGGGGCTGAATAAGGCTACAGAGTTTGGGAGACTGGTTGGTGGCCAAATGTGCCTGCTCTGAATATGACACTGAAACACAATGACCTCCCAGTGGAGGGTCGGTTAAACAAAAAGACACTTCCCCCACTTGGGTCAATACAATATGCAACATTTATTTAGAGATTTTGAAATTACATATGAGGCCTATCTGGGATGTCTCTAAATGGCCCCTTTTGTGTCCATGAAATTTAATGTTGAGCATCTGCTTACAGAGTCCCAATTTCATATCTGTGCTTTCCTGAATTATAGAGTTTCACCTTAAACTTAGTAAAGCCAACCAAATTAGAATAGCTTTTGAAAATAGTCAGCAATAGGGCACAGTGGTTTCCTATCTGTGGGGAGTGTAGTGTCAGGCTCTGTCAGCTCTGTCATTGCCTAAGTATTGTCTAATTTGGCACCAGCGCTTTCCAAAACACACATGGGTGTTAATTCATTCATGACTGTTTTTCGATCCCTCACCAGTATGGATAAGGGACAAAAACTGCTTGATTAAGTTTGGGGAGATCGTGGTTTGGCGTAAAAAAATACTATATTGCAATTGGGGAACAATCATGACCAAGAACTGCTTGATCAATTTAAGCAAAAGATGGTCATGGTTAAATGAAACCACCTTTGACTGTTGTGAACCGCTGTCTCTGGGCCAGTGTCAACACCATTTGTTAACCCACCTGCCCATCCTCCCTGACCTCCTTAAGGAGTTTTGCTGATTGCTAAGGAACTTGTTTTTGTGAGGACAGTCTCCAAGCAGTGCTGCTTGCTTTGGCCAGTATTGACACGGCCATTGAAACAGCTAGCATTAGGACTCACATTTTGCATCTTAGCTTAGGACCTTCTTAAAGCTAAACATCAAGTCTCTGTGCCTGATCATATAAGGATGTTATGTGCCAGTTCTTGCGTAGCAACACTAATTCAACTAGTCGATCAACCAAACAGTAATCCCCAGCTCATGTTAAATGTTTAAAATTCCCCAAATGCAGCACATTTGCTCTGTTCAGCTACTCAAAAATGGGGACATGTTGGCCTTTTGTCAGATTGTTGACAAAATAAAAAAATCTGCAATATCACCATATGCTTTGGGAAACTGTGATGGACCATTTTGCAAAGCAAACTGCATGCCCAAACGTCCGAGTAGACAGCAGGACAGTACTTTTTACAGTGTAGGCTGAGCTTCCTGTGCTTCCCCTCTCTGCTCTCAGTGATTAGCTCCGTTTGTCATAAGACAGTGAGAGAGAGACGCGAATGAGGCTCTCACAAGTGTCCTAGATTAATGGATTATAGATGAATGGGCTTTTTTCCTCACTTGGTGATAAATGAAACACTTAATTCTCTTATTCTAACACTCAGTCTTTCTTTCTCTGTGTGTCTCTCTCTCTCACACACACACACCTGCACACACTTTACCTCTCACTCTTTTTCAACAGTATGGAATTGGATTTTTAATCTTGTTCTAAACAGTGTGGTCTGTCCGCTCATGGCTGGCTGCTTCCAAACATATTGCATTAGGAAAGGTCACAGCCTCTAGGTCGACATCAAATTGTTGTTGGCAGGGGCGCCTCATGCCACAACTCTTTGCTGTTCTCACTTCTCTTTCTGTCACCACCTCACTCTCTAAAGCATTCACACTGTCTCGGTGTCA
Organism: Lepomis gibbosus; assembly: GCA_029875015.1. Lineage (NCBI taxonomy): Eukaryota > Metazoa > Chordata > Actinopteri > Centrarchiformes > Centrarchidae > Lepomis > Lepomis gibbosus. The sequence goes on along the minus strand of JAPMOB010229625.1, from coordinate 4,334 downwards.
CGCTCTTTTTATTTTCTGTCCTTATACCTGGGAGACACCTGTCAATAATATTCAATTCTTACTGACATGTCTATACCTCTCCTGTGGTTACCTAATATTACCGCTGTCTTTGGCTCAGAGTCGATTTAATCAACCGTTTTTAACAGAAACAGCCATATGTAAAGGAAGAGAGTGCATATGTGCTGAATGATGAAAATGGTCTTAGTTTTGAGTTTGTAGGCAAAGCAGACATGTTTGAGTTAAATCACTTCCCGGTCTACTAGGACCGCAGCTAATGACTATTTAATCATTGGTCCGTCTTCCCTTTCTCCATTAATTGATTCACTTTTAGTAGAACTTGTCAGAAAATATTGAAAAATACTTAATTTCCCAAGGTGACCTCTTCTGTTTTCTTGTTATGTCTAACTAACAGTCCAAAACCCAAAGATATTCAGTTAACAATGATATAAAATAGAAATATGCAGCAAATCCTCACATTAGAGTCAAAATATTTGACATTTACTTGAAAAAAACAAAATAGTTAATTATCTGTCAATCTGCTAATTGACTAATAGCCTCAGCTCTACTGTCCACAGTTGTATTGACTTTACACTATTTTAATAATTTGGGCATAGTCAATACTGAAAAACAAGTGACCTATTGCCTAACTTTACGATATATATCAGTTAATCATTAGTCTATAAAATGCCATAAAATAATTTATGACCAAAACAATTTTGCAGAGCACACTGTGATATATTTCTAGAAAACAGACAAGCTCATATGCCCAAATTCTCATATTTGACAAGGTGAAACCAGCAATTTTTGGGGCATTTTTGCTTGATAAATGACTTAAGCCCCTGAAAACGTGGTTTCAAATATTAAAGCTGCTTTTGTAAACAAAGCAAACTTATGTTTACATTCAGTGTGTCTCACCAAAGTGCACTGTGTGCCCTTGAACAGACCCCCATAAAATATTTGCAAACCTGATTTTTTTAAAAACACAACATTGTTTACATCTATGCTTGCAGTCTTCTTTATCCGTTATGAAAGGCAAAACAGTCATGGTTATGGTTTCTAAAAAATTGTTGGGGGTTGTTCATTAAGAGTTTAACAGTCAAACACTTGCATTTATGTATTTAAATCTAATCTGCTTCATTGGGACTGCGTGGATGTGATTTGATCAGATTTGGTTGACCGTGCTGGCAAGATAAGCAAACCCCATAACTGTCATCAGATTTTGATTCAAATATTGTTGAATATTGTACAGATGTGTCACATTTTTCAAACTGAGCAGAAATGTCTGTTTGAAGTAATCAAAACCTTTTGTGTGTTTGGACTCCATAGCTTGGAGTAAGAAGCTGATTGAAAAAACATGTTTTCAGGGCCTTTAAACCAGTAATTAATGTTAAAATAGGTGGTTAGTTTATAACAATTGACTTTGCTTCAGCACTCAATTTGATTGTATACTAATATCTTTCTCATTATGCAAATACTAAATTGTCCACTGTGTTGACTTTTGGCAGCTGACCAGGCTAACTTCTGGGTTAGCCCTCCGCTAACGTAAGTGGGGGTAAAATTATAAATGTGCGGCTGTTATAGACTTTTCAAATGTTATCGACTGAATGGATCACATTCTGATAGTGAAACAAAGGATTTTTCTTGGGTTGTGATGGTCAAATATATTGATCCACCATGTTACAGCCACTGGTTTGGCCGCTAGTAAAATTTACTTCCAAGCACGGAGCACTTCCTATTGACTCGGATGCATTGCGAGGCTACCCAGCCGACCAATCACAGTTCTTATGCCCCGCATCACCTCGATGTGTAATTACATTTTTGAGCCAGGCTACGGCGTAGGGTATGGGGCTAGGTATACGCAGAGGCTATGCCGTCGATTCGACGCAGAAGTATAAATCACACTTAAGGGCCTGATCACACAGATCACACTTTATAACTAGCTAAACCTTCAGGTGATAATGTTGATGAAAGTGACCTAACATTAGCTTAACACCAACCATAAACTATATGCTACTAGTTAACTATTAGTAATATTACTATTAGTATCCAGCAAAAGTCACCACTTTTGTCGTACACTATTGTCCAATTGGAAGTGGGCAAAAAAAAACAGCAATGACACTGGGCGTTTTCTGCCCAACACTTATTGCCCATAGAAAACAACTGGATAAAGATACCTCACACTGCAAACTGCATACACCTTAATACATCACTTTAAAAAAAATAACTTCCTTAACAGTAGGCAGGTCAGAGAGAACCTCTAGTAGACAAGTTGTTGTGCTTAGCCATGGTACTGTCAACGTACACACTTTGTAACAGCCGGCTCCATGGGATGATACCAGCAAAGCAGTAATACTAGAGACAGCGTTGTGCTTACAAAGGTGATGCTCAGGAATAAATGTAACCAAGTGTCACCAGCAGAACAGTAAGAGTATTGCTGCATGTGAAACGGCAGCAAAGAAATTCAATTATTCCTGCCAAATATAATTGTCTTCTTTCAATATGCTTTAGGGCATGGTGTCCAAACTCTCCAAACTGAGACACACACACGCACACCATTAGTACATGGTGTGTGTGTATATGGGGGTGGGGGCAGTGACTGCTATTCTCCACAGCACTGAAGTCCGGGGGGAGAAATTGCTGTATTTAGCTGACAGGGAGATCGGAGAGATTGGCCAGGATGACAGGCAGATGACAAGGCAAACATTTGGACGTTGTTCTTCCACAGGGACACACATGTCGTCTCCACACAGACCGTTAACCATGGAAGAGTGTTTATTTCCTTTTGTCTTTCTTCGATGACAACTCCACTCAGGCCAAGAAAAATATAAAACGCATGTTAAACAAAAAATGATGGTTTAATGCAACTTATTTTCGTAGCACCAGCCTTTGGTTCTAGTTACGATAACTTTTACCAACGATTACCAAAGTAATTGCTGAGGACAAGTCTAAAGGGGTACCATGGGGTAGCGTATTTGCCTTAAAACAAATTTATGTAGTAATTTTATATTGAAATAAGAGCTTTAAAATCATCAAGATGGTACACTGACTTGTAATAGGGTGGGTCTTTCATTGCCACTTTGGGCTTGCAGTGTCAGCTAATGCACAATGTAACATTTAAATCCCAGACAGGACGTTTATTACCCAATGGTGTAGTGGTTTACAGCACCAACACAACTCTTCAGCAAACAAGCTATAAGAAGAAGCAAAAAGTATATAATGTACAATGTAAGTTCTTTAGCAGAAGCTAGCTCAGTATTCTCAGTATGGATATCATGGCAGATGCTGCAAAGAAGAGGAAGAGAAAAAGACAGAGCGAGAGAGCAAGATATTATACCTGACTGGCTTTTACTTGTTGGTGTGAACTAAAAGAGCTGAAAAGATGGAAGATAGATGCTAAGCCGGAGTTCTTTCTGTTGGAGTAGTAGGAAATAACTGATTATCCGGCATGCTTGTGTTGTTGCGCTTGGTTTCACAGACAGGGCTTTAGCCGCAAGCTATAAATCTTAGGCTGATTGCTGTTAGCAAACTTACTAGACCACTTACTTGGACAAATTGGTAACATTATAGTAAGTGCTCTTGCGTCGGTTGCTGTTTAGCGTTGTTGGCTAGCTTGCCACCCAAGTTTCAAGCAACATTATGCTGCCACTGGTGGAGAGCCTGAGCCTATGGGGGAGCGGGCTTCATTAGCAGGCTTTGCAGTCTGTAAGGACATAACGTTAAGAAGAGGACTTCGACAGAGGAAGCTAAGAATAGAAAACGAGTGTGACCAAGCAAGAGACTTGGTAGCAAGCTAGCCAAAAAAGCTGGACAGCAACCAACGCAAGAGCACTTACAGTAACATTACCGATTTCCAAGTATGTTATTCAGTTCAATTTAATTTCAATTCAATTTTATATATATAGCACCAGTTCACTAAAACAGTTATCACATAGCGCTTTTCATATAAAGCAGGTCTAGGCCGTACTCTGTGATATTATTTACAGAGACGCAACACTTCCCACCATGAGCAAGCACTAAGTGACAGAGGCAAGGAAAAACTTCCCTTTAAGAGGCAGAAACCTCAAGAAGAACCATGGCTCAGGGCCATCTGCCTCGACCATTTGTGGGTAAGAGAGAGATAGAGAGAGAGAGGGGTAAGCAATAAAGAGGGAGAGAAGGCTGGGGGGTAGGGGGGAGCAGCCAACACAATATTCACAAAGAAGTACAGACAAACATAAGTAAAGGTAATAGTGGTACAGACTGAAAATCAATAATGGTACAGATATTTATAGTAATGTTAATGACAATAATATCAATAATAATAATAATAATAATAATAATAATAATAATAATAA
>JAPMOB010229615.1:0-39094 GCA_029875015.1 Lepomis gibbosus | reverse complement strand
AACTACGTTTCTCCCGTAACATCCGTGTCCTAAAATCCCACAATGCCTGATCGGCTGACATCACGATCCCATTCTCTATATGGTGTAGTAAGAGTGCTACTCTCCAAAGACTTTGGAGGGTGGTGTCCTTCTTCAGACAAAGTGTTTGTCTGCTATAATGTAAGCTAAAAAACTTTAGCATATCCTGCTATCTTGCCTACCGAGTAACCTACTGAGTAATTTCTGAGGGCATGAAGCATTCTGTGACAAAACTGCAGTGCATGTTGGTTAAATTCAGGGAAGGTGTAGGACTGTTACTGTGGCTGAGGCTGTATCAAAAAGTAAAGATATATCTGTGTTGTGAAGTGTCATTGTGTACAGATTAAAATTATATCCTAACAAGTCAAACCTTTCATACAATCAATATTCAGAATTATCAGCTGTCTGGATAGACTTTTAAACCCTCAGGAGTTTGTGTTTAATTTTGTTTTCCACCAAGTCAAAGTTTACAGTGGTTGCCTCTATGAGGTTCTGTTCTGTTTTCAGCTACAGGATTTTGTGAAGACAAGCATTGATTTTAGTCATGGGCTTTGTTTTAGTCTTCAGTCAAGACAGCAACTCTGTCTCAACTGAGCTTTCGCCTCTAGCAGTGAATAAAAAGCACATTCCTCTCTTTCCCTTTCGCCGGCGCTCAGTTACTCACTGCTGTTGATGATCTCTCTCTCTCTCTCACACTTGCTCTCAATGGCACTGTGTTTCAATATTGTGCTCCTCCAAACCCTGGATTCATCAAAGTCTGACAGCATTGTCAATAATCACCACACAAAGTGGGCAAAAATCCATCTAGCGCCTCAATGAGATGTACAAATGTGCTCATAAATCTAAATATAGCAGATGACCTGTCAGCATTGTATGTAAAACTACATGAAGTGATGTGGGTATAATGTACAATATGTGCACAAGCCATCTGTGTCCATGGCATGTCTTATACCATCAAGTTACTCACCCGTGTGTGGCGCTTTTATCAGTAGACGTAATTGGGCCAGGGTAAGATTAAATATTTGTCTACCTGATGATGGATGAAAGGATGACATGATGCACCAGATTTGAATTAGCAGATACATTTCAACACAGTGTACACAAGAATACATGTTCTGAAAAACATACCAAGTCAATCTCATTCGATGCTTTGATAGTTTATTGATGAAGCAACCTTGAGATACAAGGTACAAGGTAGGTTTATATTATACAAAATTATACAGTAGATGGGTGAATAAATAATAAGTCATAGAAATAAAACTCCCTTCCTTACCGTCTCAAAGCTTTTGGGAAGAAGCTCCTTTGAAGTCTGATGCTACTGCAGCAGATATGTCTGTCTTGAGACAGTTGAGAAATGGATTGTGCAGAATTTCAAAACTTGTCCACTAAAGGCAAATGTGAAGAGTTAATGTTCCATCCTAGTTAGCTTCTGTTCCACTAGCGTTTGCAGCTCAGTTGAGTGGATGCTTTATATCAGCTAACTTTCCAAAATCAGCATCCTAACCCCAAAGGCCTGTTTTTTTCTAGCCATACTCTACCTGCAACTGTATAGAAGAGAAACATTTGAACGTCTCATTATTTAAAAACAGACAAAGCAACCATTTTATTTTTAGCAATTAACAAAACCTTTTCAGGTAGTATTCAACAGCCTACCAATGGCTAAGATTCATATAGTGTATTGTTGTTGAATGCTTATAAAATATGTCAGTTATATCAGTATATAAACAGAACTTCTAAATCTACAAATCCTTGACCCCTGAAATAACTCTTCATACTTTACTAATATATTGCTTGATCAATATCTTGCTGGGCTGAGAACATACAATAGGTTCAATTTGTTCTCAAACATATTCTCTACTGTACATTATAAAAAACACAGCAGTTGCTGTTGCTGCCTTTTAACATCATGTACGTACATATGCTTCATAGCTTCTAAGCATACCTGAAGCCAACATTCAACTGTCACAGATGATTAGTCCTTGCATCCAGTGTTTTGGCAATTTAGACAGATCTTTGACTATAGTACAATAGTTTCACTACACACACATCTCCATAGATCAGTGCCGCAGAGAAGCAGTCAACCTCCAACAATAGCTGTGCTGATCCGCTGTCATCCTTGAGCTGGTACACTACACGAGAGGGAGTTTGATTTCTCCACAGTCATCTGCAATACATATGGTTGTTTCAAAAACAGTGATGAGCATTTAGTTGAATCAGCCATGCACATTTGGGGGTTACACAAAGGAATATTATGAGCAACTTCTCACAGATGAAATGAAGAAATAACACTGTAATCAGTCAGAGGCAATGAGGTGCATTACTCGTAATTACATATGTTGGATACACAGAGAAGTTGTTGGAACAACAACCCATTCAAGCTCCCTGCTCTTGTTATCATCTAAATGCAAATTGGATGTAATAAGGACCTTGTGTGTCAATCTGCTGAAGTTCTGTGCCAACTTATAGGAACAGCACAAAGAAAGGCTTTCAGTATTTCTGCACATAGTTTATCAGCCTCCCAGAAGCATGCTTCCAAGTTTCTCAGGTCTTTTTCAAAATATTTCTTTCTCTCTGAACATTTTGTCTTTCTAATTTTTTTGTGAAGGTTTTTGTGCTTCCTGTCTTTGAGGCATCCCTGAGGTTCAGCAGAATATGATGCACATGAACTCGTGGCACTGTGGCTTCAAATCTGACTCATGACACAAGTTACCCTTTCTCTTATGACTTACACTCAAGGAGACCTTCTTCACCAGCAAAAAGACAGTACTGGTTGTTCATTCAACTGCTTAGGACGATCTGTGTTCACATTTTCCTTACACGTGAACTTTTGGGGTCATGCAAATAATGATATAGTTACTTTGTATACAACCACAAAACCTCTTAAGATAATTCAGCATACAACTTCAACATCAAAGTTTTTTTATCCCCTGTCAAATTTCAACATGGGTAACATTTAACCCAAACAATCTTTCCCAAATAAAGTTTTATGCTACCTAAATTTAACCAAATATTAACCATACAGGTGATTGACTTACTTTTCTCCTTCTTACTATCTCTCCCATTTTGACGACGATTAAGGCAACACATGGTATTGTCTGAATAAGAATATGTATACGAATAAGGTCCTTGTTACTCCTTCCTGTCTCAAATAACTCAGGCAACAAATATCTGGTGATTTTTTATCAGCAACTGCAAAGTCTTTGTTTTGAAAACTATGACAGATGGCTGTAAAGAAAAATAGTTTTTTTTCTCACCAGCAAGGTGAAGGTTGGTGCAGCCATCATAGATTACACAGTTGGACTTCTACTGTTGCTACATCTGTACACAGAACAGCTGCCAAAGGGCGTGAGTTATGTACAGTAAACACCGGCTTGTGTTAGAGGACGCATGTTGCCACGACGTCCCTCCAGGCCCACTGCGGAGTGGCCACTGTCAGTAAATGATTTGGCGGGGATGCAGTTTGTTTCCCCCTGGGGTAATTTTGTCACCACATGTTCAAACCATTATCACAGATGTGGCATAAGCGTGTAGGCCCAACAAAACCAGTGTTTACGTTAAATGTGTATTCTATGTTGAAGCCTCATATGCCATGTGTAGGCAGGAACGACTTCACAAAGTAGATGGCACAATTCGTATTTGGATTGAGAAAATTGAGACGTGAAAAATGAGCTGAATTATGACCAAAAGACTGTCGGTTTGTTCCACAGATAAGCTGAACAGATCTGGGAAAGAAAAGGCAAAGAGCAGTGCTTGTTTCTTTTGTCATTACCTCAACTAAGGAGCTCTTGAACAAGGAACTTACCTTTGCATTGTCCAGGTGTGTGTGTGTGTGTGTGTGTAGAGCAGGGTGTTCCTGGAAAAAGTAGCACTGACGCTCAGCGAATCTACTCTGGTAAAAGAAAGGTTAAAGTACCAATTTCGCACCAGACCAAATCCCCTCTTGTGCCACTTAGCGCCTTTTCAAATAATCATTACAGTTTTGACTGTTTTGTTTGAGTCATAGGTTAGTATGTAATAATTCACTGCAATAACAAAGACAAAATTATGAAACAAAATCACATAGATAGTTAATAAAGCACTTAGCATTTAAGGTTTCTCACTTAAATCAAAGTCAGCTCAGAAATACATTTGTTTGTGGTAAAGAGGAGAGAGAAAGGATCATGTTTCAAATTCAAAACCCTAAAAGGGTTGTCCCAGCTACCAAACTGTAGAAAAATGAAATAGATGTATAAGTTGGAGCCGGAAAACGGAAGTTCTGTTTAAGTTGTTTCGCAGCGTTCTAGGGCTTTCCATGTTATACTGTATTTCTTTTGGGTTGAAAGTGTTGAGTAGAGGAAAAGTGAGAGTAGGAAAGACAGGCAGGAAAGAGAGTTGTGAGGGGGGTGCATCTCCCGAATGAGACTTGATCTGTTGTAGGGAGAAAAGCTGGTGGATGGGTTGGGTGGAGCAGGGTGGGCCTCCTCAACGGTAGCCTGGTGGAAAACAGTTGTGTGAATGGCAGGAGATGGTGGGCTGACTCAGCCAGTAGGCCATGGAGGAATGACTGTTAGATTGTGAGACATCTAACTCATGATGGAGAGAGTGAGCGAGTGTGTGTGTGTGTGTGTGTGTGTGTGTGTGTGTGTGTGTGTGTTCATGTGTGTGTGTGTGCGTGTGCGTGTGTGTTCATGGCCACTAATGTGCATGGGTGAGTGTGGGTGTTTATGTTTACACCATGTACTTCTGTCTTTGGGTGTGTGCACTGGAATGGTTTAGAGTAGCGCCGGTTGATGGGAGGGTTTGAGAGCAAGCATCTGGATTAAGCATTTATCTGGGCCTATATTCAGCCGAGTAAAGCGAGAAAGAGGTGTCTCCAGGGTTTGGGGGAAGGGGTGCTGGAGAAGGTCAGTCTGGTGGTGTGTGCCTTCAGCTGGTTCTCATTATGGGACTAATGTGACGCTCTGATCTCAAACACACACTGACTTTGCAGACCCAGGTTAAAGCCGGATATGGGTTTTGGGAGGCCCCTTCACTACAGCTTCTGTATCACAGTTTCCCTCCTTGGAATACAACTAGACTGGGCCTCATTTACAGAAAAGACCTCACTATCAAATTTGGCTGTGGAAAACTGTGTAGCTAAGAAGCTTTAAACTGATCTGATAAAGGGTCTCTTGACATTAGATGAGTGTGAGGTTCAAAATAATTAAATATAAAACTGGGGCTATAGAGTATAGAACCTCAGTACATTTGGGCTGTAGATACCTCTCTAGTGTCATTTCTGGAGGCGTCACTCTAGTGTAATGTTTTGATGTGGCGTTGAAGTCAGGGGATGTAGTATAAAGAGCGCAAGCAGTCTGCATAGGAATGATGTTGGCATTGTTGGCTGGGTCAAACATATGACTTTCACCCAGAAGACCACTGTTCATTTCCCAATTGTAACCAATGAAGTCAATGTTACTAACATACTTATTTTAACCCAAATCATGATATTTTTCTAAACCTGACCAAGTACCATGTGTTTTATTTTGACAGTCTAAATGGACATTGCGTATTTATTATTGCTAACTTAACTACACAGCCCTGCACGTGCAAAACTGATGCTAGAGTGGTACATAAAGCACACACGTTCGGAGTATTTACTATTCACTCACATCAATGGCAATGATGTGCATCGCCATCGATGTGAGTGCATAGTAAATGCAAGGCGCTGGCCTAGTCATTGGAAGAAATTTGGGATTTGTGTCTTGCTTAAGTATACTTTGACATCTAGAGAAGCCAGGGATACAAATACAAGTCCCGTGATTGATAGACAATCCTCTCTATACCTCCTAAGTCACTGCCACCCCATCAGCCACCCCATGTATCTTATTTGCCCCACCAAAGTAGTATTAAATATAAACAACACTGAGGTCCAAATAAAATCTACAAATCTTTCTGATAAATGAGACTCTCAGAAACACAAATACAAAAATGTACATAGACAGAGAAAAAAGAAGAAGTGGATCAGTTAAATTATGAGATCTGTCTGGGTCATATTTGGAGAATATAGAAGCCGAGTCCAACTTAAACACCATCTCTATCAAGTGTTCCCCTGCACTGGACCCTACCTGAGCCAGGTTCTCAGGGCCCAGGTCCTAAATCTCTTTCCTTGTGCTGACGTTTAAGTGGAATGATTTATGATAGTGAGCTGCATCTCAGACAAGTGTTTTCCAGCCCACTGAAAAGCCAATGTCATTCTGATAATTAGTGGTGGAGTGACTGATGCCTGCACTCATACTCGTAACAGCAGTCATAAGGGCACTCTGAGTGAAAGCTCAATGGAGCTATTGATATGTCAGAAATGACGGTGAACGGTGAATGAGGTAAACCTGGAAAGAATCAGAATCAGAACAAACATGCAGACATACCTTTTCAATACCCCCAAAATAGTGTGAGGGTGGAAAATGATGAGACCAACTTATAGTGCCCTCAAGGGCTTTCTGCTCATTCATACTTAAAATTATGATAATCTCAATGATGCCTCAGATGCTCTCAATAGTGTGCAACAGCATACCAGTCGTATGAATGATGGAAACATTAAAACCCACAGAATAACTGAGGACAAGAGCCTCACGAGTTTAGAATGCTGACATTAAGTGAAGTGCCAGGGATTATAGAGGAGCGTTTGAGTCACGCCATAGGGCCACAGGCTACATCAAGAATGTGTGACTGCTTACGTCAAAGCTGGAAAACACAAAATTCAGAACTGAAGGACTTTTTCCATTTGTGCTCTCTTCAGTGCTCTTAGCGGTTAGACATTTATAATACACTTTATTGACATATCAGTAGTACTCTCATGTCTATGCAAGTATAGTGTGTACAATCCACTTCTTTGCTGTTGATACTTACATTATACTCCTAACATTCATTGTTTTGCCAGTAAATCACTAAATATGCTGCTTCTTGTAGAGCCTTGAAACTATGAGGCTGCAATAGCGCAACATAAGGAAGTAGTGTATTTAGCCATGTTTTGGAGAAACAAATGAGTGTTGCTGTGAGTAGAGGAGCAAGACACTTTTTTAGAGCCACCTACAGCCTGCAGGTGGTATTTGATACTTAAAAGACGGATTCCTTTACAGTAATCATGAACTAAGATGTATATAGCACTGTTGTTAAAGCTATGACAGGTTAATCTGCCAATTTATATGTAAGACACTGTACATATGTAGAAATTTTGGAAACTGGTGCAGTTTAGCTACCTGAAAAGGAGTCATGGGTCAGAAAAAATGGGGAAAGCCCTTAAACTAAGCTGTATCATAGACTTCAAACTGTAGGCCTAAAATAACCATCATTAAAATCATTTAGTTTAATTATGCGTACTAATCAGTAGATGTAGCAAAAGGACACATAACCTATTTGCGCTCTCATTTTATGTTGACATTGTAAATATTAGAAACTTTAGTGGCTGTACTAACTGCTGTCTAATTTCCTCCTGCTATTACCTTGAACCATCAGTGCTGTGGAACAAAGCCAGAGCAGTCTAACCTGTCATGCGTTACATGCAGTGCTCCTAGCTTGTTATTTCAGCCTTATGTTTTTTTATGAATACAGTACTGTAGGAAAATGAAACTCCTTTATTTACCTTTAATTAGATTTATAAGGATCAGTCATCTGTAAAGGTCCAGAAGTGTGGGACGCTTTCTATTCTGCAAGATGAGAAATGTATTATTGTAAAAGTCTTCAGTTTAATAGTCTTTTCATTATTTCCATTGCTATTTTGCAATACTTTCTTCCTTCCTGTTGTTTCCCTTGACACACTGTTCTACTCACTTTGGTGAGTAGAACTACACATGGTGAGATTTTAGACTGCAATTCATTACCGGTGTGTGAAAATGTCCTTCAGTTCAGTCTATAAACAGCCGTGCTCTAGCGGAGGGAAAACAGAGAAATTCACAGCTATATGTATTAACAATCACTTGTTGGACCGGTTCTTGCATCGTGAGTGTGTGTGAACGGGAATAGAGGGAATCAGTTGGTGTGAGGAGGGATATAGGCTGAAATAGTAGGAGGGGGGGTCAATCCTCTGATGTCACGGGGGGATTATTTTAACAAGACCCACCCACTGGGACCTTGGCTGTCGATGGCTTCCGTACCTCGGCTGGGCTGACAGAGGCATGCTTTGTATTACCCTTAGTCATAAACTACAGCAGAACCCTGAGTCGCTACAATGCTTCTGTTCACGTCTGTGTTTGTCTTACAATGTTGTTAGGTGAGTGAGATCATCAGTCTAAAGTCATAATGACCAGTCTTTTAGCTGAGTGTGATGAGCCAACAAACAGTGAATGTGTCACGCACCTTATTCAACTGGAATATTGAGTTTGAGGAAAGATGTTTACCTTGTAGCTGAAAATTTGAGAATGACCCACTGTGTACTTCAGAGGTAGCACAATATTTCTTTGTTCACTGTTGACTTGGAATACAGTATAGCAAAGTGAACATGAAACTGAAATGCAGCCAACATTTGATGGAAATATTTTCACTGGCAGCGGTGCAAGAGAGTGTACAAACCACAAAGAAGAGTTCATGCCAAATTTCTGAAGTATAAAACAATGATTTCCAGTTATTTGATTGGATGTTGTGTGGTCTTAAGCTACTCCTCTATAACCTTCCACCTCTCTAACTCCTCCTGATTACCTGTTATTAATCTCATCTCAACTCAGTGATGAAGGATGAAAACTGCAGCAGATGCAAACACGTCTAGGTGTTAGTTAGTAGTCCTCAGCAAAAGAAGTCATACAGTAAAAGGCCCTTCCTTTCTTCCGCATCCCTCCAAAGAAAGTGGGCTTTACCAATTCATTTTGTATAGAAACCAGGCCTTTCAGACCCCGTCTTGCATTAACAGCACAAACCCAGACAACACTGAGTCTTTCACATCCTTTCCGCACTTTCTCTCCCTTTCCTCACAGGTCTATTTTCCTAAGCTGAAATTACATTACACTGCTATTTCTCCTTTCACAGGGAAAGGTCATAATTTTTCCTTGCTGCCGCCACCCCTTGTCTGTTGTGTAAGTGCAAGTTTTATAGAGAAAGAGCTTGAAAAGTTTTAATTATTACCAGGGGGGAGGCCACCCGCTGAGGCTCCACAAGCCTGTTTTTTTTAATGTATTGTACCTCTTCACGCTGGCTAGCATTGGAGTGTCTCAGAGGGATGCAGAGGTAGGTTGGGATTTGAAAGGGGGCTAAAATGATGATGTGTTTGCTTTCACACTGACATAGCCTGGTCTGAGAAATGGCTCTATAAAGCCTGTAAAAGTGTGTCCCTGGCGACTTCTGAAAAGTCAGTGGGGAAGGAGAGGGTCCTTGTAAAGCAGCACTGTCAAAGTATGTAGATTTGTGGCTCTGCTCTCTGCTGTTTAACAGTGTTGCAGCAGTATTTTCTTACACAGACTGCTGTATTCAGAGTCAGGTCTGTAAACATGTTGCACCAACATTATCACTTCCCTTAAAGAGTAGCTAGTATGCTGTGAATTAGTGTGAGAATATCATTTGTTGAAACTTTTTCTTTTTGGTTATCCACCAAGTCAACAAGTCTTTGAGCTAGAGTCCAAATCAAGTCCCAAGTTTCTGAGCTAAAGTCAAGTCACTTGTGGTTATAATGAGTGTTGTATCATCTGCTGCATTCAGTCCAGGCTGCTTATAAAACTGCATAGAGCAGAAGCGGCTCTCTGCTCTGCAGAGAATAGGTAGTAGGTCTATTTTTGACGCAAGGTGCGTCTAGTGCGTCAGTGTTGGGCAAGTTAATCTGAAATTAATAAGTTACTAGTTACCTATTACTACTTAAAAACAATAATAATGACTTACGGTTGAGCATTTCAACTTGTGGTAGAACATCTTCCATCTCCCTAGTTTTCCATTCTTCCTTTAGCTTTTTGGCTAACAGCTGACTTGAAAAACATACGGCCCGTTGCCGCTGACCTGCCGCACAGTCACGGATGTCAAGGATAGTGCGTTCTGGTAGTGCAGTAACATGGTGTTACTTGGATTAGTAGCTGTAATATTATTGCTGTTTTGGAAATATAATCCCTTACACTACTAGTTACTGGGGAAAGTAATAATATTACAGTAAGGCGTTACTACCCAACACTGATTATAATCTTTGTTCTGATAGTCCACTGGGTTGCTATCTGCAGACATAAAAGGAAAAATAATGTTTATCATGAGCACAAGTGCTTTGACCCTTATGAGAGATGTAATTGCTCATTATGTTAATGACCGTGTTGCAATATGCTAAACGCCATTACACCTTTAAAAGCTCTCTAACTCTATCTATGGTTAACAACACCCCACCCTTCATATAATTATATCCCGAGGCCATTATACCCTCTTGTAGTAGGCACAGCCCAGTAGAGGAAACAAATGACCAACATAACCACTATTTATAGTCAAGCTAACTGTGGTTTAACCATGGGTTACGCAAGTAGGTGGTTTGTTTGGATTGGAGGCAGTGTTACCATGGCAACATTTTTGTAGAGGAACACACACTGGTTAGCCTTGATTCTGCATAACATTTTGAACAAGCAGGTCATATTATTTGAAAGAAAAGTGGACCGTTATGTTTACAAAATAATAGCAGTGTGTGTTAACACTAACATTAGTCAAACCAATATAAATTAGACACTTCTTCAAGAATGTATGCTTTAGGATATCTTGCATGACAAAAGTATTTTCTTTGATGACCAAAATCTTATCTGTCCATAGCATCTGATAATATGATATATATAGCCTATATAAAAATAATTCTGACTCATCGGCGCAAACAAGTCATGGGACAAAACTTCGTCTCCAATCTTCCTGCACTTGTGGTCAGCGTGTCTCTCCTCCCCAGAGCTTTTCCGGACATGTGTCACTAGATTGAGACCAAAAGAGGATGGAGAAGAGGAGGAGGAAAGGGAAAGAAAGACAACAGGGTAATTCATTCAGCCGTCTTTGAAAGAGAGGAAGACTCAGTTTCCTCAGAGCATTATAAATACAAGCATAGTCAGTCATCAAATTATAGCCATCTGCATTGGCCTGAGACCAGGATTCTGGTTGATGCACAATAAAGTAGTGTGAGAAGGGGTGTGGTATCTAAAGGGGATCGGAGACTGTCCTCTTAGGTGGTTAAACCTCCACACACAGACTGACACCAAGTGTGGCAGCAGCTTCACAGCTCCAGCTTACACTCTAAAGGAGCAGGGATGCTGCTTTACAGATAATGCCTTGTCAGCGAAATCACCTCAGTTAGATCCCATCTATCCCCAGCCCGAAGTCCCTGGAGAGTGGAGAATATAGCCAAGTGTTACGTTGCAGTAGAAAACATTAAATGTGTAGACTGGTGATGCACGTTGCTATTCTCTCAATGATTAAGTTTTTCTTTCATCCTGTGCATATGAGTCAATTTTTGCATACCTGTTTAAAAGTGTGAACACAGGAAAGGTTTAAGCAAGGCTGGCAGAGACAAAAAAAGTGTCACAGAGCAAGGCATTTATACAGATAGCATAAATCAAATGCACTTTTCCTACATGAAGCCTACTCTATACAGAGCTTTACACAGTTTAGCTTGGGAACTAATGAATTCCAGGTCCAGGTACACTGCAGAGAGTAAAGCTATTGTGTGTATCATTAGAAAATGTGCTTCTTTTCCTGAAGGCAACAGCAGCAAGCTGAATTTGAACCAGAAAATCCCCAGGCAGAATTGTCTTGGCATCGCTCTCTCTTTCAGCTTTTTATCCCCATGCTCAGTGAACAATCCAACAAAAGCTCGGGTTTAAGAACCATGGAGCTCATTGCGATTTTCTTTGTTAATGCAATTGCCTGTAAGAAAAGATTCTGTTCCCCCATTTTTCAGTTTCAGCCTGAAGGCTCCTGAGCAATTAGCCCCAGTCTTTCATTTGGAATACCTTAGCCTTAACAGAAACTCTCTGAACTGTTCTATAATAGCCCCTGGCACAGTCAGTAACAGCTAACGACAATAGCCTCTGAAAAGTGACATTCTGAAAATGAATGATGTGTAACTGTAATAATTTCATTCAACTTGCATGTTCAGCTCCATTCTAGTTTTGAACTGCCAAAAAGGATCTCACTGCTTTAGTTTTGCTAGTTTTCTAAAAAATATATATTTTAGTATTCATACTATATGGAAAGTTCAATATGTGATAATAACACTTTCCTGTGATATTTATTTCTGAGAGCCATCAACATGGCGTTTCAATGGCTGCAGGAGGCTGGTGCTGTGTAGCAGTGTATAATTGAAAGTCTTTGTGTATTTGCACTGAGACCGTTCATCACTGACTTTGTTCATGACAGAGCAGCCTTGGAACCAAAAGCAAATGCCTCTTAGTAAAATCACAAAAGCATGGGCACAACGATAAAAGCTGTGCTTTCCTCCTTCCTGACATCAAAATGGTTGTGTTTGTTCACATTTCCAATGTTTGTTGCAGATCTGGGAGGAGGGGTTCATTTACAGGATGAGAAACCAAAGGAAAAATGTACCCTTTTGTGTTTTGAAGTTGACAGCATGGCATAAATGCAGATGCAACACAGACGCAAGCTGCCCTTTAGAGAAACACAAACACACACACATTTGTTCTCACATGGACACTTTCAAACTTGAGAGACTTGAGAAAATACTTTCACCATTTATAGCTATGAATGTGAATGTTTAGTTTTTCCTCTTGTATTTTCTGTTTCTGAGAAGTTATTCTGTGAGATTTTTGTCTCTTGGCTTCAAGCCCACCATCTTGCTAGGCTACGGGATGCTACTGTTGATTTTGAGGGAATATTTTGGTCCTCATGATCTCATAGGAATGTTCAAACTTTAACACAGCAATGTCTCTCTGCTTCAATATTCCAAATATTCCAAAGCATTAGCATTGCATGTTCAGAAGACTGCCTTCTTTGCTGTGTTCCAATGAGGTTTCTGTCTTGAACTATCACCCATGTGAGGGTGAGTGGGTGGCTAATGGAAAGCCCCTTTTC
This sequence comes from Lepomis gibbosus, assembly GCA_029875015.1. Lineage (NCBI taxonomy): Eukaryota > Metazoa > Chordata > Actinopteri > Centrarchiformes > Centrarchidae > Lepomis > Lepomis gibbosus. The sequence continues at coordinate 26,101 of JAPMOB010229615.1, read as the reverse complement.
TATATCTCTTGGCTAAGGCCATGGAAAACCCATGCTGAGGAAACGGGGTCTTGGAGGTGGTCCAGTTTAATTTCAGAGCATGTGCACTGGGAAATAATTGACTTCCTCCATGGTTTACATTTTGTCGAGGACCCCGGAGAGCACAGTCCGAGGCAGGTGGCTGAATTTGCATATCATTGGAAACGAGTCAGCTCAAGCCTGGGAAATCCTGCACCCCATGACTCTATATGCCCAGAAAACCTCCACAGGGGTAATGACTGATGTCTCAGTGAGAGAATCCCTTTGAGGCCAGAGGAGCTCCTCTTTAGCCAGGAGCAGATGGAGGACACCTGATAATATAGAAATCAGTCCAGAGAAAGTTGCACAGTAAAGTTAGACTCTGAAAATGCTCATCTAATTAGTGTCTCCAAACCTCCACATTAGAATTCACAGTGTTGCCATCCAGCAGTTGTAGGATATTACAGCAATTTTATAGCATCGTATGCAGATCTTTGTGTTGTCTTTGTACAACATTGCTCATTATACTCTATATAGTGAGCCATGTTATGTTGCCACAGTACGTAAATTGTGTCAGGTAAATCAGGTAATTTCATTTTCCACTAAAAATGTTGGTGCTTTTCTTGTCTAAATGGCAAAAAACTATGGCATTTTTGTCATTATTCAAAAGTAGACAGTTAAAGAAAATATGTATTTGTGTTGGGTGACAAAATCACTGTTGCAGTTATCTAGTATGCCTTAGACTTTTAGACATGATGCCTACATGTTAACTTTAAATGCTATGTTCTATTTTCAACCTTCATAGAATCCTACTTTGGGGACAGCTTCTGCAGTTTACAAGCTGTCCAAGATGTCTCCACCTTCCACCTGTCACTACAGATCAAGACTAGTCGGCGAAGTGGGCTGCTGTTACTGGCTGCAGGAACGGAGGACTACTTGTTCCTTGAGCTCCAAAATGGGAAAGTACAGGTGAATAGTTAACAAAGTGCAGAACCAAGACTGAAATGTTTTTAGACACCATCAGAAGATGTATGTTACTCAGTCCCAAATCATCATCTGTAAATTTAAGACTATATGAGCATGCTTGTATTATATCAGAAATGAGAGAAAGTATGATACTTAAAAGACACAGCAGGACTTTGGACAGACAAGACAAAAATCTTTTGTGCCTAAAATACTTCTTCCAATACCAAAAAACCAAAAATATGAGTCGATATTGCTTATTTACTTTACTTATTAATTTTCCTTAAGCAGTGACAGTACATACCATAAAATGACTCAAATTTTATTATTTGGTTAACAGCCTATTTTTTCATTTTCTACTATAATCCCAAAGACATCCCACATGAAAGTACTTTTGGGGATTTTAACTTCCCATACATTTTGAATGCATTACAAAGCCGTGCAATGGGTTGTGAAGAGTGTAACTTTAAATGTAGTCTTGAGAACCATTCAGTTTCAAGACATGTATATGACACATTTTATAGGTGTCACTCAGAAAACAACCGAATATGATTTGATTTTCCTGTTGTCTTCTCTAACTGGAATGAGAACCATAACATTTCACATCTATAATTAATTGCGTGACAGCTTCAAAAAGAAGCAGAATTAGTATCAGATGTGCTATCACAGAGATTCATATAGCTTTTCCCCAGGAAGGACAATAAAGCTGCATTTTCAATGAGGTGAAATCTCAGGGTACATGTAATAAAAGGAATATTACTTTCTTAGTGTTCTTCATTCTCTTCCTCCTGTGATGAGGATGATATGAGATGCACTATGCAAATAGACTCATGGTTTTACAGAAATTAAATTGCCTTATCTGTCGTGCCTGTGAAAGAATCATGTGGTTTAACTTATCTGATCTTATTAGTGAAATATCTTGGAACTAGTTCATTTTCAAAATCTAGCTTAGTCATCACTGTGAGCATACCTGAGGATTTTTCTGTGGTACAATGCCTAGACCATAAATTTTAATATTGCAATAAAATTAGTCTTTTACTCAAGTGTTTTATGAGTCAGCGAATTAACCCTCCATAAATGTTAAGTGAGAGGATCCAGAAATGGTCATGAGCATAGATAAGAGTACTCTTGGTTTTGTATTTGTGTGTTCACGAGAGAGTTTCTTTTTTATAAATATCGACAAACTGTTCAAAGTTGTTATGTTCACTCTATTTTAGGCAAGGTAAAAAAATTTCCCTGAATCACATCCATGTGTTTATAATGTAATGTTTTGTTTTCCTGTAGGCACGGATGAACTTGGGGGCTGGCGAGGTGACACTGTCCTCATCTCAAGGAGTACAACTGAACAACCTTTTGGAGCATAAAATCTTACTCACACTGCATGATGGCAAACTCACCATGACAATTGATGAGCTTTTCCCAACATATGTTCCCTTGAATGTCGATGGGGAACCACTCAATATTGACTTGGGTATTTGGCTTGGAGGAACAGGAGATCTGGATGCTCCCTACCTCAGCAATGCTATTCCCCCTTTCCGTGGCTGCATGACTCAGGTCAAATTTGAGTCCCATCAGTTTGATATTCTCAGCAAAGCATTTAAAGAATGCCATGACACAAAGGAATCCTGCAGCAGTGAGTTTGAGGCTGGTGATGGGGAGGCAACTAGTTTCAGCACTCCGGATTCCTTTGTGTCATTCCCCACCTGGAGCGGGGCTGGTGGTGCTCCTAGGGTCTTAGAGGTCCTAATGAAAACCACCATTGAGGATGCGGTACTTGTTTTCCACCCTGGCCGAGAGTCAGACTTTATTGCTATTGGTGTTGTGAAAGGCTATCTCAAAGGTGTGCTGGACCTCGGCAGTGGCATGGATGTACTAGAGAATAAAAATGTACAGCTGGATGATGATCAGTGGCATAGAGTTAGGGTAGAGATCAGTGAGGATTCTTTTGTCATTAATGTAGATAGTCAGTCTTCCTCCCTCCCTCTTAATTCGTCAGAAAAATTGGACTTGGTTGGAAACTTATATTTGGGAGGCATCCAGGGGAAAATGAAGGATGTCTTTCGTGAGAGCGGGTCCTTAAATCGTGCAGAGGAGGAAATAATAATGGAATCCTTTATTGGTTGCTTGTCGGAAATCAAAATAAACCAGAAGGATAGAAGCCTACAGGATGCTTTGGTGACCAAAGATGTTCATGTTAAATGTGAAGGAGAGGACTACGACTACTCAACTTACGATGACACAGACGCAATTACAACTTCTCCACCTGTTCGCAATCCATATGGTGATGTGGACTTGAATGAACAGCACTGCTACCCAACAGATGACACCCCAGAGATATTCAAAAATGTAACAAAACTTCTTGATGTCACCCCATTGCTTGTGCCTGAAGGTGGAGAAGTTCTTCTTGATATCAACAACCTAAGTCCTACATTTGACCTCAGTACTGCAGGAATGCGTCAATCTCAGATAATTTTTACTCTCCAGAATGATCCCTGGTATGGCTTGGTTGACATGAACATTAACACAAGACGCACACAAAAGTTCACTCTTCTTGATGTTGTCAATGAGAAAATTAAGTATATGCATGATGGAAATGAAAGGCATGCAGATCAAATAGAGCTACTGGTGGTTGTTCACACTGAGGGCTACCTTCCAGAGTGTTTAAAATCTCCTCAAAAGTATGTCCTCCCAGTTGAAATTCTTCCCGTCAATGATATACCACAACTTGGTGGAGGAGAAATCACCATCACAGAAAACGGCAGGACTCGTTTGAGTCCCAGCCTTATCAAAATCATGGATTCTGACAACCGCTGTGATGAATTAGTAGTAACTGTAACCTCAGAGCCTTCAACAGAATTTGGTTACTTAGAAAACAGCCAGCAGCCAGGAAGAAGCATCTCAGAGTTCACTTGCAGGGAGTTGAAAGATGGAAATATCTATTTTGTACACAGAGCGGGTAATGCTGCTGGAATTACACTGGAGGTATCTGATGGACAGTCAGCAAGTCATTCAGCTACTTTTAAGTTATCCGTGGCACAACCACATATGACTATTGTCACCAATACTGGCCTTTTCTTGTTCCAAGGAAGCAACGCATCTATAGGTTTTCATAATCTGGCTGTCCTCGCTCATCCTCGTCATGGAGATATTGTTTATGAGATTACACAACCTCTGCTATTTGGAGATCTACAGATGATGACAAGTGATGGAATGTACAAGCAGGTTGCAACTTTTCATCAATCCGATCTGGAACAAAACCGCCTTAGGTATATCAGCACAGACTCAAGTGACCAGGAAGACATTGTGGTCGAGCAGATTCAGTTTGATGTCCACCTAGGGCACTTCTCCCTCAGTAACAACACCTTCTTAGTGAAGATCATTCCAGCACAAGTGAAAGTTTCTAATCTGGTTCCACTGGAGATGCAGGCCGGTGAGGAGCAACCAATCAAACTCACAGAGCTTCAAGCTGAAATAAAAGGGAAAAATCCAGATCCACAAACTGTAAAATACATTCTCGTTAAGCCTCCAACACTTGGTAGTCTCCGGCTGTTAGACAGAGAGTTGGCTGAAGGTGACATCTTCACACAGAAGGACATTTTAGACAGCACTGTTAGCTACAGGGTGCGTGTGAAAAGAGCTGTGGACAGTATAGATCAGTTTCAGTTCAGAGTCCTTGCTGATGATCAGTACTCCCCTCTTTACACCTTCCCTATAAACATCCTTGCAAGTGCAGATGCTCCCGTTCTGACCAATGAAAGGCTGGTTGTCTTACAGGGTGGTGAGCTCACTCTGAACAAAAACTATCTTTGGATACAGTCTCCAGGTTCTACAGATTTTGTGTTCCAGGTCACACAAGAGCCAAAGTACGGACGACTAATAAGGGATTCCCCACCCGGGCTGCCTAGATTTGAGGGGGCAATAAGAGTATTCAGCAATGAAGACCTCCAGCTTGGCAGACTTATTTACAAGCACGATGGCTCCAAGACAAGCAATGATGAGTTCCATTTTTCAGTATTTAATCAAGGAGCAGAAATTCCAGACAATCAGGCAACAGTGAGTGGTGTTTTCAGAATTTTAATCCAATCCAAGAACGAGCATGCTCCTGTGAGGGTTGTGGACAGAGTCTTCAATGTAGTTCGCCAAGGTCAGCGTCTGTTGTCAACTGATGTCATCCAGTTTAAGGATGATGACTCAGATTTCAATGACACCCAAATTGTCTACGCTCGTGAGGGAATCCTTTCAGGCAATATCGTCTCAACATCTAATCCCTCACTGGCCCTTTTCCGTTTCACACAAGCCGACCTGCGAGATAAGAACGTCCTCTTCATTCACCATGGAGCAGACCGGGAACGCTTCTCACTACAGGTTTCAGATGGCTTCCACAAGACCACTGCACTGCTTCAGATCCAGGCAGGTGAGCCATACCTGCGAATAGTAAACAACACAATCATTGTCATCGACCATGGAAGCACCAAAACCCTTAACACCAGCCTGCTGAGCGCTGACACTAACATGGACATCAGAGACGACAGTGAGATCAAATTCCAGGTCACATCACCACCCAGCGATGGCAGGATTATTGTGAGTGGGATTGAAGCTTCAGTGTTCACCCAAGAGGACCTGAAAAAAGGTGTTGTGTCATATGAGCACAATTATGAGAGTCTGAGGTCCAAAGACTCCTTCAGCTTCACCGTCCAAGCAAGAGGACACTCTGAAGAGGGCATATTTAGGATTAAAATATTCAAGCAAGGTTACCTCTCAGAGCCTGAGGTGAAAATCAACGAGGTCATCATTTCCTATGAGGGAGAGCACACCATAATCAACAAGGATAATCTCAAGGTAATTTTTACTGACTCTGTAATTAAGTATGTTGAGCAAAACTTTGTCTTTTTTTATGTGATCTAGAGCTACAGTTCAAATCTACTGTTTAAATGAATTTCCCTTACTTTAATCTATAAAACAGACTTGTTTTATTCAATAAAACAGCATAATAATATTACTAATATTTTATGCAGTCTAATAATATTAATATTTATACAATTTGGCAGTGATTGTGTGACAGAATACTCTTTTTCAAGTTTATTTTCTCTTTGACATAGATCTTTAACATGACTCATTCAAGCATACTGTACTGTTTTATAACCCTGTCTCTAATCTACATTATAACCACATGAAAGCAGGGCTAAATATGACCGTTCAGTTGCTGCTTTTAATCTAGTTTATGTACTAAATTACAGTCTATTAAGTGTGGAAAACAGCACTAAGGATCCCCTGAGGAGCTTCCTGAAGCCCACTGTAATTTATAAGATGAGCCTGCCTGCACTTCATCTTGAATGAAATTAATGAGGTTTAAATTTCCGGTCCATTCATAACTCATTCTCTATATAGATCTTGACTTTTGAAATAATGAGGAATATTTCTGAAAGTAAAATGTTCTTTCTTTTAAAATTGAATTTCACCATAGCACACACATTTTAAATCTACAGTATTGACTAGAGGAGAACCTAGACACCCAGTACACATAGTACTGAAATATGTATTGAACAAAGCCTTGACAGAATGGCCTTTACAAGAGGTAAAATATTGACTTGGCCTCTGGGAGCTTTTCCCATGTGTGTTCTTACTATGAAATGGAAAGTAGTATGATATTCTGAAATATTGTCAAATGCAAGCATGACTGCTAAACACACCAAGGCTTCAGGCTCCAGAGAGTTATTAAATGTTTTCAAATTGGGGTGACTATAAATCTGCATATGTGTAAATCTGCAACATGACTTTAAATGTTGCCAAATATCACAAATGTCACAAAAGTTTGTGTTCACCATACAGTCACAGTGTTCCAATTAGAACACTATATGCCATACTTGTAGCATTAAGGAAATACTATACTAAAGTTTCAGTACCCATCTGGTAGTTAGTATACTATGAGTTAATGTAGTATACATTAAGCCACAATACTGTTCAATATCAATATCAATTTTATTAATATAGCACACTTAAAATGACCAAGGTTGGCCAAGGTGCTTCACAGGTTAAATACAACATTAAGACACTACTCAGTACACAGTAAAAGTACAGCACTAAAAACATTATAATAGTAACAGTATACGATATATAGTGATATTAAAATTGCCAGGAATAATAACAGACTTAACTCGAAAGAAATGCCAAAGAAAAGAGATGTGTTTTTAACAGTGATTTAAAACGTTCAAGAGATGGGGCGGTTCTGATATGGGTTAGGGGGGTTAGGGGCAGCTACGCTAAAGTCTCGATCGCCTCTGGTTTTAAGTCTGCTTCTGGGTACATCCAGGAGGAGACTGGCAGATCTCAGCACTCAAGCTCTTGTATGAATGTGATGGAAGCTTGGTTAAGTACAATGGAGCCAATCTATTACGGCATTTAAAGGTTAAAAGTAAGATTTTAAAATCGATCATGTAATGAACAGGAAGACAGTGGAGTGAGCACAACACAGGTGTGATGCGGTCCCTATTCTTCTTTCCTGTCTGGAGGCGGGCAGCAGCATTTTGGACTAACTGCAGGCACTGAATCGATGACTTGTCTAAGCCCACATATAAGGAGTTGCAATAGTCAAGGCGGGAAGTTATGAAGGCATTTATCACCCTCTCTATATCTTTAGAAGGGAGATAGGTCTTTACCTTGGCTATAGTTCTCAACTGGAAAAAGCAGGATCTAACAGTGCTGGATATCTGTTTATCAAATTTAAATGCACTATACAACACCAAGACTCCTCACAGTTCAGCGGCTGTTTGAAGTTAAAGGGCTGAGAGAATCTACATCAAGCAGTTCAGGGTGTCCAAACACTATGATCTCTGTCTTGTCTCTGTTTAGGTTGAGGAAATTTAGGTTCAAGCAGGGGCTGTAGTGAGCCCTTTGCCTTTACATTCAGGGGCAAATAAATTTGAATATCGTCTGCAAAACATTGGAAAGAAACCTCATACCTCTCAAAAATGGAGGTCAGGGACAGCATATACAAAGAAAATAAGATGGGGCCTGTTCCTGTATTTAACAGAAATAATCCAGTTCCAAGTATCTAATAAAACCTGAACATTGAAATACTTCTGCGAATTTCAATTAAAAACTTTTTTTCAAAGTTTTTTTTAGTTTATTGAATTTGTTTTACCAACTGTCACTGGAATAGTTGCACAATTGCACAACTGTCTGCTATTTTCGGTAGCTGTGAGTAGTTCCCCTATTTCCATGGGTATTGCATTGGGGGACAATAGCATCTATCTTCACCACACAAAAGTCAAGCAATTTTAGTATGTATGCAGCATTTTGAGTTGTATTTTATTAGTCAGAAAGCTTAGTCATTTCACTACACACACAAAACAGAGATGAAAAGGGTTTCTCCATGCATAATGCAGCAAGCAGTATGCAGCTTCTTTTGAATTTGTGCATTGGACAATATTCTATTGATGTATGAGTTTCTTGTTGAGCCAACTGTACACAAAAAAGAGGGATGAAATGATCACATAATACATTAACAGAGTGTACCATTGCCTTTTAGGTGGATCAAGCTGATATTTTGCCTACAGAAATGGTGTTCACCATTAAAGAGCCTCCAAATCTCGGTCATGTGGTCAAGCTGACAAACAGCTCAGACAGCAACGCTTCTCCTGTCCTCCAATACATTCATTCCTTCACTCAAGAGGACATTGATCAGGGCCGCATTCTCTATGTGTCTTCATCCATCCAGGTTTATTGTCATTTAATTTATTCTGCTGTAGTAAATTAGATGTGGCAGCTTGTTCCCTTTCATAATCACATTGAGAGTAAATTCAGACCTAGACTCTGATGAGGTACAAGGTTTATTTTTGCTAAATTAGCAACATCTCTTTCTCTCTTTCAGGGAAACGACGCATTCACAGTAGATGTCAGTAATGGTTTTACCACAGTGGAGGATCTGCACATCTCCGTGAACATTGTGCCACGGCTCATCCCCATTCAGACCTTTAACTTTACAGTTAAGGAAGGCCTCAGCAGAGTAATTAACGCAGAGATTGTTAACATCTCACATCCTTTCTACAGCTCAGCAAACATTGACTTTCTTGTAGAAGAGCCACCACAGCATGGAGAAATCCGCACCCAGGATGGAGACGAACTTACTTACTTTACATGGGAAGAGGTATGTAGCGATATGATGAAAGAAAAAGAAATATAAATTCAATTACATGTAACAAAAATATCACCAAGGATGTCTAAACAATCACATCTCCACCTCCTCCTCATTAAAATAATACTGCCCTTAACTCTTATATATCACCAATGATTTAAACATTTGAATGAACCCTTCACACATAAGTGTCAAAGACGTTTTAATCGACAATCAAGTGAAGTTTCATTGCAGTATGGTAGGTCTTTGGTTGTTTGCTATTGCTCTATATGCATTAGTTTGAAATAATTTATATGCATGCATGTACCAGTTTCTATAATTCCAATCAATTTGCATATTTGCTTGGAATTTGTAATCTACCAGCATCAACAGAAACTAGAATATAGAGGCGTTTCTGCATAAATATCATCATCTTAAATCCTTAAGAAACACCTCTAAAATAAAACTTTTAAAAAAAGACTTTTTATTTACCAAATGGTTGTTCATTAAATGGTTTACATATGTGTACCACATGTCTTGCCAAAATTACTCAAACATTGGCTCTTCTAGCTAACATTTTAAGGATTTGATTAATCATTTATTCAAGGAAGAGTGTCTGTACACAGCACCTGAATTTTATTTGGACAGATAGTTCTACATTTTTGTCAGTCTGGGACCATAAACTTCCCAGAAGACCCCCAAAAACCCAATAATCCATATTTTATCCCATCTTAATAACTCCAGGGAGTATAACATCTTCCTCTCACAACTAGATCATGGTGGTTTTGAGGATTACCACAGGAAAGCATCACTATGGAACTTTCCCCAGTTACTTCTCAGAGCTGTTTTGGATTTGTTGTGTTGTACCAGATAGAGAGGGAAGGGAGAACCTGGGAGCTGCTGCAGCAGAGCTATCTGGTCTCCCTCCGTGTGGTTCTGGGGCCCCAGCTTTAGGAAAATATTAAAAATGCATGAGTAGTTACTGGTGGAAAAACCTCATGCATTCTGAATGGGCCACATGGTTTGGGGGAGCTAGTTAGACACATATCTTATTGCTCCTAGATCCAGCCCTGGTCTGCCTCTACTCCTCTCTACTTAGCTGAACCATTATGGAAAAACTGACGATGCCTTTGGACTGCCTGAAGCCAAGATAAACTGGCCTGTATATTCCTATAATGTGTGAGTGCACACAAAACTCCTTCACTTTGCTGCTTCCAGACTCACTCATAGTATCTCTCAGAGATCCCAATGTGCAACTTGGATGGGTCTAGTGCACAGCAGTTCTTGTTCATAGTGGGCAGATAAAAATGAACATAGATATCATCATCTGCCACTATGGAAATGTCACACATGAAAAAGGCTTTTCTTTACACTGCTACTTGGAGATGTTTTATGTGTGCAGTGTGTGATGTTTTCTTTTACTGTTATACTCAGAGACTGAAACAAAGTCAGGTCTCCCAAATGAGTACCACATTGAAGAATAAATGTCCAAGCCTCAGTCGGCTCAGCATTTTAACCAGACTGTAATTGTTCCAAAATGAAAGTCTGATGTGTGTGTACTTTTTTATATTTTTTTCCCTTAAGTTCAATGCTGTTTCAAGCTCTACTGGGCAAGTCCTCCCTGCTCCTGGGAAAGGACACTGAACTTACTGGTGTGTAGTGATAGTAATTTTGCATTAAAGTCATCAGTTGGGGTGGTTCACTGAGTTCATGTAGGCGTACAGTAACACAGGAGTGTGCAGTAAGAAAAACTCATGCATAACCCTACATGAACACCAACCACAAGAATGTTAAGTAACTCTATGTATTATGTGGTCCAGATGTGTCACATAAGCATAAAATCTGTGTCAGACAATATATGGCTAACCACAGCGTTGAATATGGTTTACTCAGGCTTTGAACAATAATGGCATGTTCACATTCAGTAATATAATATTGAGTTGTAACTTGTTTAGGAAATCTAAACACTCAAAACCAGAACTCTTTGATCTTATACACCTTTGTCAGGTCTTAATTAGGTCTTCCATCCGTGGAAACCTATTAAATTCCACACAGGCATCTTTATTTTTTATAAAGTACAACATGTTTTCCAAACAAAGTGGGCAAGCTTCTACGGTTTATACAGATTTTCCAAAATACATTAAGTGCACTGAACCAGAGATTTTACATCAATCAAAAATAAAATAAATAATGCAGCTAGTTTAAAACATTGACACCTGCATCAGTCTTTTTCATAGTGAATCTAAAGGCCATATGTCCAACAACCACCCACTATTTATTGTCCCAGCGAGCAGACTGATTGTCTCGCTGACTTTCCCCGATCAGTAATGATGATGGGGGTTGTTATTCCAGAAGGATGCCAGTCATATGGGATCCATTTGGCACTTCCTGCTCTCTGAAGCAGGTCCTCTCATCATAGCAGCTGATTGGCTGTATACAAAGTTCCAACTGTCCTCTTTGCAGATAAGGATCCTGAATATCTGTAGATTTTTAAGTATTAGAGAAGAACATTAGGTTGTGTATTATATGATCAATATAGGACTACAGAACTGGGGAACAAGAACACAGGATTCTGAGTGTTGAGATACCTTTTCTTTATGTAGAAAGTCAACAGAGTTGGCATGGTCTGGCCTCAGGTGCTGTTTTCCATCTGGCTCACTTGACATTGGAGGACTAATTCCTTTGTGCATCTGGTTTCCCTCAAGGTTTCATAACACAGGGGAGATTCTCCATGTTCTTGTGTTGCTCCCAGTAGCCTTTGTCTTAAAACTTTGAAAACATATTAACTGCATAGGATAACACAATATATTGTTCCTTATAAACAAAGATGTAGCTATTGGGGTTTTTTTCTCCTAAAAGCATAAAAGCATAAAGTAATAGTTTTGTAATCTGGGGAATACTTGATCAATATCACTGTCACATCTTTTCGTTACATATGATGCTACATTAAGGAGATACTTAGCTTACCAAAAATACTGGAACAGATAGCTTGACTGTGTCCAAAAAAATCTGGCCACCTGCACCTCTAAAGCTCAGTTGCATGTTACATCCTGTTTGTTTACAGTAATACATGCAAAAACTGCCCAGCAGAAGACCAGTCTTTATGCTAAGCTAGGCTAACTGTCTCCTGGCTAACTTTCCTCTAACTCTAGGCAAAAAGCAAAAAAGAATATTTTTCCAGAATGTAAAACTCAGTACTAAAAAGAAATCTGGTATAAAGTTGTGTTGTGTCCAGTGCCAACTTAGTAGACATTATTAGATATTAAAACATTATTCATGATTTTACTGGGTAAAACTGTTCTAATAGTGTAATTCTAGATCAAATGTATGTTTGTCTCTCACTGTTGAAAGACCTTCAGCGTATAAAGATCAAACAAAGTAACAATTCTAGTGAGCCAACTATATCTTTAAAGAATCGTCCTCATGTACTGTATTGAGATAAAATAGGATAGAAATAGATTCTAATTTCCATAAAGGTGGACACAGGATGCCTTTTATATATAAAACACTGGTGAAGATGATTGGTTGAGTAGTACTCCAAATGTTAAATAAACTGACTATTATGAGTCAAATGATTTCCATGTATCAGGCGATTGACAGCTATCTGAGAAAATCACACAGAGCACCAAAACATTTGAGTGAAATTAAGAATTTAAGCTTCTTCCAATTCTCATTGGAGTTTGTACAAGTTAACCAGGATATGGTGGCTTCATGGTTTTTTAAAAGAAGTGTTTTTATTTTGGATGTGGTTGGAAAGAGACACAGTCACTCTTTTAAATGTTATTCCACCTTTTAGGCTCACCCAGCTTCTGCCTATTTAATGATGTTTCCTACCATTCAGGTCTGATTCAGAATTGAGTGACAACAGGATCCTTTTTTGTCTTCTCCAGATGGAACTTGGACACATCTACTACATGCATGACAGCACCGAGAGCACAGAGGACAGTTTTACACTCTCTGCCACGGCTTATGAGATTGAGCGCCGGAGCCTCCCTGTCACCATCTCAGTGACTGTCATACCAGTCAACGATGAGCCGCCAAAACTGACACGTAACACAGGACTGGAGGTAATACTTTGCTCTTTGGAAGTGCATTTGCTGTTACTTTGAGCTTTCCTCCAACATACTCAATGGTAAATGATATGGAAATGTTGCTGTAGGAAGATCATTTATATCTATAAAATGTAAACTTTTAGTTTGTTGGAAACGTACATTTCGGGTGACGAGAATTCAATCTGACCACAACCGTCACAGTGTGTGAGGGAGGAAAAAACTAACATTTGACCTTTGAAAACAAGGGAAGGAGTATTTTATACTAGAAAGATGAAACTATGGAGGAAATAATTTGTTTCCCTACCGGTTTGTGTTGATTCCAGTGTTTATTTCATGACACTTTTGTGGATATATTTGCTTTCTCTCCTGCAATATGCTGGAAATAAAAACCAGTTGTGAAAATGTGATTGACAGGTGGTAGGCGTTCCCACCTGCTTCTGCCTTTGCATAATTGTTCTTATGCCCAAGCTACAAAAATGTGAAGGAACAGTAGATAAATGGCTTAAAATGGTTCATGAGATTCTAAAATGTTGAAAAGGGGTCATTTTATGACAATTAAATTTAGTTAAATGTTAATTTAGAAGTCCAAAGAGATGCACTCAACACTCAAAAGGTCTCATGTTGTAGGGAATATCTTACATTACAAGTTTAAGTTGATCAAATCGTGTTAAGATTTAAAAAACTCTGAACTCTGAATGAACTCTGTAGTCAATGCTGATCTTTCTCACATCTTATTGGAAAGTCCAGCTGCAGTTATAGTCCACTTTCATGAATCCTGTATGAACTGAGAATAAAATCACTTATGTAGCAAGTATAATAAATGCAGAGAATTTTTACTGACCTCACAGAGGATGACGCATGCTGCATCAGGACAGTAGTGGCGTCCACAGCAAATTTGTTTTTTGTAAAGAGCCATGAAATAGAAGTGAATTAACATATTCTCAGCTTGACTGCAGCAAATGTGGAAAGCAAATCATTTAAGCCACATAAGTGTAAGAGGGCAGTGATTCACTACTGTATGCACTCAATACAGTGTCAAGCAGAATTTCAGGTTTACTGTATCAGTATGCATATTAATGCAGTTTCAAATTTGCTGATTCCCCAGTATGCCGTAGAACAGGCCATAAGGAAAGATAGTATTATTATCGTAGTACCTATACTTATCCCTGTATCTCAGAGGCATGTACTTGGCATATATGCAAAGTCCCATATTCATTATTGAACTTTTTTGAAATAGCATTTTAAATATGAGATGTTTCTAATTTATAAACATATTTCCAACTGTAATTAACTTTGGTTAATATTTTCTAATTGTTTGTTGTAATTGGATTCCAAGCAGAATTATAGCAAAAAGACAAATGGACAACATTTAAATCCCAGTCGGATCTTCGTCAGATCAAACAAACTGAATACCACACTCATAAATATGCCAATACACTGATGGGTTCTATGTGGACAGGTGTGGTTAACTATCCAACCCACCCAGAATAATAAGCATCTAAAAACACTTGAGTACACGATGAAAACTCTATCAACATACTCAATCTATCAATTTCAAAAAGTGGAAAATACATCCAATTTATCAAATCTATTAAAACGATCTTGAACATGTCCAAAATGATAGATAGATAGATAGATATAATAAAACATGTTTTTGCCAGAAAAACTCAGATGCATCATATTTTTCTATTAACATGGACTAAGATACACAGCATGATATCATCAAGACTATACAGCTATCAAATTCACAAAATGTGTCTAAATTTACAAAAGTTTAGTTTTTCAAGAAGTGTTAGGTTGTGTACCAATGCACTGTTACATTTCTGACATTGTGGATTGATCTCACTTATTTTTCTTCTCTAACTTATTACGCCCTTTCACCAAATCATTTCACCACAATGATTACTGGTGTTTATTCAACATTATCATTATTTGATTGCATCTACAGTAGGTTCAGAGCATGTTTGCAACACATTTTTATACAGATTCACATCAGTCATGAAAGAAAAGTTTTGAAGGATCAATGAAGTAGATTCTACAGGAAGGCAATTGGAAATAAACAGCAGTAATCAGCTCAAAGAACTGGAAACCAACTGTGTCATTCAGCCTTCCCTGTTCTGCCTGTGGCTCCGCGTCTCCCTGGCAACCCATATTTTTGGAAAACCAAGATGGTCGACAAGACCATGGCTTTCTGGCAGAGTGAGGGCGGCATAGAATCCCTGTGCCTCCTCTGCTGCGGCTGCAGAATGTAACACAATAATATGTGGATGTCTCCCCACACAGAGTCAGGGCTGACCCAGCGGCACTTGGATTGATTTAAAGCAGGAAGTGTGTGTGTAGAGTGACCCTGCAGCAGATGATCAGACATGATGACTAACATGGTTGTGCTCAGGCTCTGTTTTAGCTCACCATTGATCCCATTTGGCCCAGTTTATAGGATACAGCTGGTTTCTATTAGGGTTTACACTCTGGTTATGTATCTCTGAATAGTTGTTTCTCTGGGACTTTCTTTCTGTCTTTCTTTCTGTCTTTCTTTCTTTCTTTCTTTCTTTCTTTCTTTCTTTCTTTCTTTCTTTCTTTCTTTCTTTCTTTCTTTCTACCTATGTATCCATTCTTCCATCCATCAATCCATCCATCCATCCATCCATCCAAACACTCTTGCTTTGAATGCCAGCTTAATCCCTCTTGCTATTGTGCACATGACCACTGAGTGGTAGATGAAATACTGTGTTTTTGTTTTATCCCTCATCCAAACGCAGAGCAGGGGAAACGCTAGACCAGGTATTTGGGTAGTTTATCTGTGTTTCAGAGAGAAATACCATCTCTGCAGATGGGGAGCTGAAATCTAAATGGAACACCACCACTGTCTTCTTTTTTCATGGCCATACACTACAGCTTAGCCACTGCCAATAATCATGCTTCTAGTTGTTGTTTTCCTATAGTTTGTGCATCTTTACTTCCCCAGTGTTAAAAGCACACTAGTGTTGCCTGCACTTAAACCAGCCAAGATTGTGGATGCAGTCTGGGGCTTGCACTTTCAGACCTCTGGCGCCCCTCAGCGTCTGAAACATTTAAAGAGACGGTTGTATCCTGGTGAGTCATTGGCAAACTATGTCATTTGCCTATAGCAGCTCCTTCATTACTTCCTCCAAATGAAATATCAGCCATTGTGTCTGATCAAATTAAATTTGCAGCCCATCCTTTTAGGTGCTAAATGCATTGATTGTTATATAAACCATCATTTTTTCAGATTACCTGCCCTATATAGCCTAGTGCCTTGCTGTTGTGTAGTGTGGGTTGATGTGGCCATCTAGTGTCAGAGAGTGGGTTTGCAATGTAAAAAAATGTTAATTTTAACTACTGACAATACTTTGAACCTGGTGATGTGACCTCATTATAAATATTGATACATTTTTTGTATTAGAGAAGGCTGTTTTACAGTGTAAATTATGTTTTCATATATCCAGTGTACAAAGTTGGATTTCAGCACAATAAATATTCAGTGTTGCCCACATGGTGATTATTATCATCTTCCTAATGGACACTACAAATCAGCATAATCATTTGTGTCAGGAAAAAAAAACACTGTCTCACATCAGCTTCCCTGTGAAATTCATTGGTGTGTAGTGAGTAAGTCACATTTCCTGTTTTTGATTTTGTTCTCCATACATGTTTTTTTCTCCATGCATCTAAAACAAATTGCACCTTCATGCAGGACACTGAAGTGATTAGAAATGCTACAAAGAACATCTCTGACCACACCTAGTCACACCCATCAGGGACACTGCATTTGCTCACAGACTGGAAATGTTGAACTGGACTGGACAGCGAAAATTGCTTTTCAATCCCTTGTTAATTTAAAATGCTCCGTATAGCACCTTTCTAGTATTTTCGACCACTCAAAGCACTTTTACTTCTGCATTCGCCATTCACACACTGAGCCTAAGTGCTCAAACAGAAACTAACATCCACACAGTGGCGGAACAGCCACCAGGGGCAATTCGGGGACACTTCTACACACAACCTAGGGGAGCTGGGTTGAACCGCCAACCTTCCGATTAACAGCCAACCCACTTTATCTCCAGAGCCACAGCCGCACAGCAGTTTACTCTTTGTTAGGTTGCATTGGGACTTCCAGGAATCTGAACGAGAACTTAATTAAGTTTGTGAATCTTTAAAAAATGCTACAGTGAGCATTTAATGGTCATTGCTTATTATAAAGGTTCTGTAAACAAATGCAATAATTGCCAAGATGACCAAAATTAAGACAATATTTTCTTTTGCCTCTTGTCAGTAGATTGTTCCCACCATCCTTAAATAATAAATCTTTGACACCATCAGCTCCGTTAGTATTGGTGGATGAAATAATGGTGAGGTAAACACTGTTTTTTGCCTGCAACAGAGCTCTTTAATGCTAAGAAATTGGTGCTATCATCTGCTAAGTAATCTCTGAGTCATCACATTCAGAGTTACCAGAAGGACTATCAGCCTCTCTCTTGATAGGGGGAGGGATAAAACAGAAGGACCGCATAGAGCATCTGTCTCATCCATGGTGCACTGAGGAAAGTGGGTGTTCTGCCTTAAGGCAAACAATCCACTTCCACCTTTACAGAGTCCATATTTGGCTCAGAATTTTTGGGTTCAGTTCTACTCCCCCACAAGGGGTGTCCTACTGGGCAAACTTTCAGGCTTTGCTTTCTGCTGGCCTGAGATGTAAACTACCCAGAGGAAGTGAAGATTCTCCCATGCCTGATATCACAGGTTGTAGGTTTCAGCAGGAGAGTGGATAAAATGCTGCCCTGTTTGTTGATGTAGGCTGATATGATGTCAGTTCTACCAGAAATATCCTTGCAGCCTATCCATGGCCTAAAAGTGATGCAGAGCCATAATTCCCCATAGGACAATGTGACATTCTTCTTCTAAAGGTGACACACCACATACAAGCTCTTCCAGGCAGGTTACCCCTGTTTTGTCATTGAGGTATGTGACACATGAAAGGTTATTGTCTCCACTGCTGATTCTTTGGGCAGGACATCTCTGATAGTCCAAGTCCCTCAAGGCTAAATGGTCATTAGATCCAAACACAATCTGGTTAACAGTCTCTGCAGGTATCTCATGTGCAGCAGTCCTGGTGGAAGCATAGCATGAGCTACTGACTTGTTTCACAAATTACAGCTGAACTCTTTACAGTTCTTTAAAGATATAGTTGATGCAATTGTTGTAGCTGGGGTAGCCGAAATATCTGCAAATGCAAGCAGCAGGCCTCAGTCCCCTCTAAGCAGACAGTATAGTCACCAAATTTAGCCACGTGCTTACTCCCAAACATCAGCACCTCTGCTCTCCACACCCTGTCAACAAGCTGCCCAGTAGCCACTGAAACAACTAGTGCAAAAAAGGGTTATATACATATATGAATATAGTCATTTATATACTTATAAAACAACACTTTTACAGATTTACTCTGCTTTTAACCTAGATGTCCAGACATATTTTGATCTGGAAGTCATCAAATCAGCACTCACGTTGTTTAAACAATCAATAAATCAAAACAATGTACACAACAGTCACATTGCTAGAGATTTACGACTACATCCAACCAAAGGCCACAAAGTATGTTTTAATTAGTATTTTAGCATTTTAATTGGTTTGCATATTAAAGTCTTAGTTGTGTTTCTTTTAAGCTCAGCACACACACTTGAAATTTAAGGTTTATAAGGTATTTATTAAAAGGTTAAAGACTTTTAGCAGTTATCACCTTAATGCAGGTACACAGATATAGGACTTTCAGATATAATATACAAGCTTGTGACCTCTGATGCCACAATACAATACTGTTAAAAAATAAAAATGTATAGTAGCAGAAATTGTGATATGAACATGAACAGTACTTTTGATTTGAACTCAAACTCTATTTGTTTGTGAAGTTGTCACCAGTTGTAAAAGTTATCATTTTAAAAGAAAGAAGATGCAATATACACGCAAAAAAGAGTGTATTGTTGAATTATGGCTTTGAACTGTTGATGCTATGTCATGGTGATAGAACTTTGATAGCTGAAAGGGATGTTATGAGCAGTGGTCTGTGAGGCAACTAAATTATACACTTCACAACACATTTGTTGCATTGAACGAGTCTGGATGGGTCTGAAATACCAGAAATTACACAGAGGACTGAAAAAGACAGCAATTTAGTCGGTTTGTGTTGTCATTAAGTTTGGCTCCAGAACATTTCAAATGCAAAAAAAGAGGGGAAATGGAACATGTTTTTTAGACACACTGGCAATGTGGCTGTAGAGATCTCAGTTTGTCATTCAGACCACCACTTTAGTGAAGACTGACATACTTCAACTATCACCTGACTGTAAACATCAGCATGTTAGCATTTTTATTACATTAGCATTTAGTTCAAGCCCCACTTACTAAAAGTACAGCCTCACAGAGCCGTTAGCATGGCTGTAGAGTAGACTCTTACGCTTGTTTTGATTAATAGTTGAGATTTGAGACACTAGACACTTGCTACTGTGGTGCTATATTGTTTTAAATTGTTTTTTGTGTGTAGATCTATGTTAGGATTAGATAGCCTACAGTATAAACTTAAATACTAAATTAAGTATTTAGGCTGCTATTACAGTGAATTAAAAATA
Organism: Lepomis gibbosus; assembly: GCA_029875015.1. Lineage (NCBI taxonomy): Eukaryota > Metazoa > Chordata > Actinopteri > Centrarchiformes > Centrarchidae > Lepomis > Lepomis gibbosus. The sequence goes on along the minus strand of JAPMOB010229615.1, from coordinate 6,335 downwards.
AAGTCTGCCCTAAAGCCCTTAATCGCTCTTGTAAACTGCTGTTGTTAATGTACCGTGCCTTTCTGGCTCACTTATGTTGTTTGGTGGTGCATTTTCAAAATCCCATGAAAACTGAGCACATGTAGACAATGTAACATCACACAAAGATTTGTAGAACAGAGATCTGGTAAGTAAGCAGCATTTTCTGCAATTAACATGTCAACAATATTTTATTTATATTTTTTGTTTTTTTGTATAGCACTAACATTATTAAGTTATTAAGCACTTCACATACAGGATACAATGGGCACATACAAATACAAGTATAGATACATACCTACACACGTACATACTATATTGTACATATGCATGATACATAGACAAGTATTAAAGCAGGACTAAAATAAACAAAGCTAAAGGCAAACAAAGGTTAACCTGTAGAAATTAGTTTTCGGCAGCCACTGCCGCCATAAATCATCACAGATTTAGCAGATCTTATGGAATCGGGAAGGCTGTTCCAGTTTCAGGGCCACAACCTCAAAAGCAGAAAAGTCATTTATTTATTTAAAATCCTGCTTTTATATAAATAAAAGCAGGATTTTAGACAGGACTGACAGAACTGTTAGACAGGCTGAGTTTTAAATTTTGAGTCTGTTATCTCCTTTAATGCTGAGAGAAACTGGGCCAAATTAAAAAGTTAATTACCGCACTTCTAGTACTTCCTCATGAAATACCTCTTGACTTATGTGTTATGGATGATAATGATATGTGCTTGCCTGTGCCACATTGCAAAAACAAGCTTCTAAATACAACTGACTGTCAGTGGTTGACACCTGAAGCTTTAAAATCTATAGCTGAGGCTTCTCCTCTCTTCTTCCTCCCGCCTGAGGCTTCTTGCTCTTCATCCTGAGTCTTGAGAAAGAGGGAGCGAGAGAGATGGCTTTTGAGATCGATATGTACCTCTTACTGCAGGGTACCCTCGGCTCACTCTCCCAACTGATTCCAGCTATTTAAGAATGTCTTTCTGGGGATCTGGCCCATTTCTTTCAATTAATGCTCCTTTCAGCCAGCCAACCATTAGAACTCCATTAAAGCCCTCTCCACCCAGGGAGAGTCGTTCAGCCTGCACTGCTGTGCTCCATCTTCTGATAACAGGAGCGTCTAGACTGCCAGAGAGAAATAATTAACCTCTAAAATTGTTGCTTTGGAGGTGGTTGTTTGTAGGATGTTTGTAGGATTACACTATTTCTTGTGTTCCTGTTGGTTCCCTGTTTGGCTGGCTTCTTTTTGCTTGTTTCTGTTTCTATCTATCTAAGAAATTACTTTTTACTCTGAAGAACTTCTGACATATGTTAATGGTTAGCGTTATATTGTATATACGCCAAGCAGCCTCTAATCATTTTCAAATAAACTCATGACCCCTGGCCTGAATTACATTTCTCCAAACATAACTCAGAATGAGTAATCTGTGGTGTCTTTTCATCTCCTTTTCTCGCTCTCTCTCCCACTGTCTTTGATATTTCACAGGTTCTTGCTGGAGAGGAAGCTGACATCACCACCAGCATGCTGAACACTGACGATGCAGATACCCCTGCAGAGGAACTCGTTTACCACGTTGAGGTGCCAACCAATGGGATTGTGGCGTTGAAAGAAGCACCTGAGGATGGCATACTAAATTTCACACAGGCTCACATAAACAAAGGGGAGGTCATCTTTATTCACGAGGGTGAGTCCACTAGGTTAAGAGTACAGAAAGTAACTGTTCAGTCATATAATGCCTCTATCTGACTTTTTCTAAATATTTTTTTCTTGCATTAGTATATTGTACGGTATATTAATGTATGGTATATTAATCTATGACCTTTATTAGCATCTATTTTCAACTGCTGGTATTACAACAAACATTACTGTGTAGAACATCTCACCTTCTACACAAGTGTCTGTGTTTCTAAGCAGAACTCTCAATACCTGGGAAAGTAATCAGTAGTCACTGGTATTGATCAACAACCTTATTAAGCCCCACAGATATACTGTGGACATTCTGTGTCAAAATAGTACTTTAGAGTAATCTTTATTTGCCCCTTTAGTGTGCCAAATGGAAGTATGATGTACTACAAATGTATAGCAAGTTACATTCTGCAAATTACATTCTAATTTTCTAAATTAGTAATTTAATAAATAATAAGCACCAATAAGCAACAATATGAATTAAGATGTGAGGGTAATAAAATATAATATATTAATAAATTAACTAACTACTTTTCTGTTTCTCCAGGGGAGGAGTCTGGTGGTTTCAGTTTCACCGTGACAGACGGAGAGCACACGTCTCCTCTCTACCGATTTGTTGTCACAGCCAGGCCTCTCACCATCACCATGGTAACGCAGGAGGAGCTCATGGTATTTCCAGGTAAGATGCCAGAATCCTTCAGATATTGAGCTGTGAAGTTGTGGGGTGAGGATAACCACAGTGCCAAATGTGTGATCACTTCTTCAGCTTAGTCCTTACAGCAATATATTAATAGTTCCTTATATCACATGTTTTATTCTCTTTTGTATCTATGACAGACATACAAAACATAGTCAAAAAAGAAAAATTACAAACTAAAAATGATGTAGCCTACATTTTGTCAAAAATTTAGTATTTCATTTGTGAAAAATAGAGTGCCTGTATTGAAGAATACTACTGTGAATAGTCCTTCACATATTTCCAAAGTCCTTGAATTTTCCCTTTATTGGGATTTTTAATTTTTCAGTATATAGCAAGCTTGAAAGTCCTTTTAACCACTGGCTAATAAAATGTTTTTAATGAATAGTTTCAACTCAACAACTGTATATTTGGTGTCCAGATAATAAAAATGCAGCATATTCTTCTTCTCTCTCCTTAAGAGTATGAAATATACCAATGAACATATTTAGGAAATAAAGGAATATCAAAGTCAACAATACAAGAAATACAAAATACAACTTTCTTCCAAACATCTTTGAGTTCCATTAATAATGTTATAGTGTCCCTCTGTCCTTCTTACATTTAATGTAGTTGGTCTGGGAAGTCAAGTTTTGATCTTGTGTAAAACTCACATTTATAGAGTCCCCTTAACTTAATTTGAATAATGCATATTTAGTTTGTTTGGTTATTGTTTATTTAGCAAGGATAATGCACAATACATGTATTGTATCAGATATAGCTAAAGCTTATTATCATCTGTAGTCCATGGGAGGAGGCCACTACTGATGTGCATGTTGTTCTCTCTGATGTTACGAGAGATAAAATATCAGTTGTTGGCAATTAAAACATCAGCCTACACTTTTATTCTCAAAACGTTACCATTTTAATTTCAGAAATTAAGAGTTTTTTATTTGAATATCACACCCTCCCCTGGCTCCATAATTATTTAAATCTACAATAGCCCCAATACCCCATTGTAGAAATTTCTGCTGACTTAGATGTAGTGTTAATTTTGTGTCAGAGTAAATGTGTCAAAGAGTTTTGGACTTTAATTATTTCTGCTAATTTAATTTGAGACTATGTAACCTATGCTGGACAGCAGCCACTGTGGCCAGAAGTGTCATCACTTCATTTCAAGTGTCATCAAAATCATTTTAAGCATATTATTATGTTAATCTGAAACATGCTAAAATGTTGTGTAACTGAAGAACAAGTAGAGAAAAGACATGAAGCCAGTAAACTCACTGATTAATATCTATGCTAAGATTAGCCACTACAAGCTACTGGTCTTACCCGACTAAGAAAGCGTGTAGCTTAAAAACTCCTGGGTGTTACAAATTCAGCAAGGGTGCATTTTATTTCTTAAGAATACATATTTTATTCATAAGGGGAATATTGTAATTTTGCTTCTTAGAAAAGCTATATAGTCTTTAAGATTACTCTTCCTTTTACAGTAGGTGCTTGATTTGAGTAGCGCACCAAAGACATGTTGTTTTGTTACAAGTTACTTTAAATACACTGGAAATAAAATGTCCCTTGTGTCACAATTTAAACGTTTGAGAGGTGAAACTATTTCATGAGCACAAGAGTCAGCACAAGAAATAACCTCAGCTCTACTCATAACAAATTTTACTTTTGTGCATGACACAGGAGATGAGTTGAAAGCTTGGATAATATTTTGGAATGAAACCATCACATCAGGAAACTCTTCTGCACGGCAATGTGCATGAGTTACTGTAACCGCTAAAGTTTGAGGCAATTCCAGACTCTGCTTAATATCACAAGCTCGAGTACCCTTTCAAAAGGCCATTTTCCACGGTGTCATCTCAGCACTCAGAGGACCGTGTGTGTGTGTGTGTGTGTCTGTGTTACACAGGAACAAGGCAGCCCATCACGAGTGCCAATCTGGGGGCTGTAACCAATGAGGATGGAAATGAGATAAGCTATTCACTTATCCGCCCACCTCGTTTGGGAAGACTTATCCTGGCCAATGACAGGAACCAGTATGAGGAAATTACTCGCTTCTCACAATCACAGGTAATTACCTTTTCTGTGTGTTATGATAAATGTGGGGTTTTTTGGAAGTATTTGTTTGATGGGGACATTTAACCAGTTTCCCTTCATACCTTCTGAAAAAATGAATGTTCTACAATAAGCTTTAATAAAGTAAAATACATTAAAGCAAAACATAGTTTTTGTGGATAAAAAGGAAAAAACATGGATTTTTTAATAATCTGTTGCTGAGGGACCACTTTACTATTAGTCATTTTCTTTTCTCTCCACTTTTCACTTTTAACATTCCTTTTAATAGTGGGTGTGTGTTACTAAGCGGTTATATCTGTTAAAGGCACTTCAGTCGTCTGCTGCAAAGGCCATCAGACGGACATATAAGAAGACATAATGCCACTTTAATACAGTAAAATGCAGCTCATCACTGTTGCAGCTCTTGACTTGTCTTAATACTTTTTACAGTCTGCTCACAATTTTACTGTTATTTCATATATTTCACTCAGTATTTTTATTTATATTTATATAAAAAAAGTCTGTGCAATTAACTCGAAAAAGTTCACTCATTCCAGACTAGAACAGCCATAACTAAGTTTTCTTACGTGACAGAAAAATGATAACTGCAAAGAAAGTCCTCACCAGAACAACAACAGCATTGGCATTGTTCAAACACTTAAAAATGACCTACTCTATGTTACGTTTTCCTAACAACTGATAATGCTGTTATGATGCTGTTATAGTAAAAAGTGTGATAATCACACTGAAGACCTCAGTTTGGATCCTGTCTCCTACCAACAGTCAACATAGGTTTTGTTTAACAAAAACAATATTTCTTAACCTGAAACAAGTAGTTTTGTGTTGTGTTATGTTATTTTAAGTTGGGTACATATAAAAGTGTAAATACTTAATCACTTTCTTACAGTATTTTCTGTTGGAGAGACCATTAAATCTTTCTGTAGCTATTAGAAATGTACTCGCATACACTGTAGTTTTCTTTCCTAAATTAGGTTTGTACCAAGCATCAACAGACTAAAACCTACCAAAAACCACAGTCCAATTTGTTGCTTCAGTTATGTTTTAAACTGACAGGATTTAAGGCATCAACACTCTTCTTCACCAGCAGGGGGCCTCATTGTTTAGGCTCATCAGGCTCATCTTTAGCATGAACTGTTCATGCATTTTCCTTATTATTTACTTATTATTTCAAATAAATCCATCTCTCTGTCAAAGCCATTGTATGTAATGGGTATGCTTGAAGAAGATTCAAATATACAAGGGGCCACAGGCAAACAATAATACCTAACAAAAGAAGTGTTTTCAGGGAATTTATTGCAGCATTGTTTATTTTTACACGCACAAAGGAAAGAAAATTCCAGGCACTTTGAGTCTTGAGTATAATAAAATGCCTTTGGTTTTAAATGGCTGACACCTACGTGTGTCAACAGAACTCTTCATCAGGGTGTGGCCCTTGATTTCAAAGAGCTCCTTTGTACATTGATATTTTTTCGTTCTTTACTGATTGTCTATAAAGGAAAGAAGCACTTCTGTTTTTCTGATTTGGTTTAGGATTATGGGATACACAACTTGACCACATATGCCCAGCGTTTGTCTGCCATGGTGGCAGTGTGTTCTTACTCTCATCTCCATCTGATTCAAGATTGTTTCTTCATACCTATTACTGACATCTGACCATGCTTGGATGACTATGAGAACAAATTCTTTCCATGCAAACTGCTCTGTTTAGAGTGTGAAAGAACACTACATTGAGATGAAAACATGATTTGCATTTGTTTGTGTTTGTGTGTGCATGCATGAATATACTCTTGTGTGTATGTGTGTGTGTGTGTGTGTGTGTGTGTGTGTGTGTGTGTGTGTGTGTGTGTGTGTGTGTGTGTGTGTGTGT
>JAPMOB010229614.1:0-21595 GCA_029875015.1 Lepomis gibbosus | reverse complement strand
TGTGTGTGTGTGTGTGTGTGTGTGTGTGTGTGTGTGTTGTGGTCAAGTTTTAAGGAAAAGGTTGAGTGTGTTTGTCTTAGCATTGGCACCAAAGCAGCTAGTATGTTAGTTTAAGTGATGGAAAATGGTGAGTGTGTGTGTGTGTGTTTTTTTATATGTGTGTGAAATGACTGGTGCACCTGAGGATACAGTATTGCTAAGTGGGGAGAAGTGAGAGTGACACTACCCAGAAGCCCTCGAGCATGCCCAGTGGAGCAGAGGAGTGACGGAGTGGGAGAGGAATGATGAGATTTGAGATTTGTGGGTGGTGTGTGTGTGTGTGTGTGTGTGTGTGTGTGTATGTGTGTGTGTGTGTGTGTGTGTGTGTGTGTGTGTGAATCAGACACCAAGAAAGAAAGCAGACAGTCCAGCCCAGCTCCTCGGAAATCTGCCTTGGAGAAATAAAGTTTGGGTGATTAAGAGCCAAAAACTTTCTTTCTCAAGAGCTTGTCAGTGTGGCTGTATAATGGCTGGCTGAATGAGCACCGCTGCACATGTCACTGTGTGTGTTTGTGTGTGTGTGTGTGTACCAGTGAGGTCTACACATTAAATCAAGACACACAGCAGTATGTGTAGAACAGCAGGTCATTGTTGGGATCGCACGCCACTGTCACTCCCAATTCTCCTTAAGCTCTTCAGCTGCAGGAGACTACCTTGGTTAGTTACCCCTGGCCGCGAGAGAGAGGAAGTGAGCAAGACAGAGAGAATGCGCTGTCTCTGTCAGCACTGGGTTGATGTCTGATGTCCTCTTACTCATTCTGTCCTCCTATCTCTGCTATTTCTTCTGTAGTTTCTACCTGTCTTTGTCCCTGGGTGTGTATGTCCACACTTTTCACACCCTTCATCCATACTCAAGTGAAAAAAGGACAGGCGATGCATCTGTGCACCAGACTTTGAGAACGATGTGGGTGAATCCGTTTTGAAATGTTTGGGTTCACTTGGTTTATCTTGCCACATTCTGAAACAGTTTCAGAGGCAGACACTAAACGTCCTTATTAGAACCAGAATACAACTACTGCTAATAATCTATCAGGAAATAATAAAATAAGGCTCCTGTTAGAACAGAATTTGATCACAATAAAAGTGATTTCGGCCAACATTCTAAGACTAATACTATCCATGTATAGAGGCAGACTGTGTACACATCTTTGTACATAACCCCATACACCTCTTCAGTATATACATCTAACTATAACATTTACAGCACTTGTCAGTATTTGTTTTATAAGCTCTCCTACAGGTGGTCAGCAGTTTGTTTTTTTAACTTTTAACTGTGTTTGTTTTTTTTCCTTCTGCAGGTGAGGATGACAAGAAACAGACAGCCTCTGTGCTGGACAGCTTTGAGTATTTCCATGAGAAGGGCAAAGAGAAGGAGGGTGACCTCCACAAATCTTACAACGACAGATCTTACCTGAGCTCTGAGGAGGTGGGCCCCGGGGAGAGCCGCACTGGTGAGTGGGAGCACCCATAGACAGATGGACAGACCACCAACACACTGACTTTAAAACAGTGCCTACACAGTGGACTGCAAGTTGTTGGAGCTGCATAAACATTTAGAATTTACCAATAAAGCTTGAAAAATATACATTATACATGGCTCAGAGAGCACATCCATGCAGGACATACACGCATGTAGTGCAGTACAGTAATGGCATACGTTCTTGTCCTTCTGCAGACTTTGTAGCAGTGTTGACAGGGGTGCAGGACTCGTGGCTGCCCACCTCCAGTGGTGTTGCCAGAGCTCGCTTCTCTCTGACCAGAACTAGCCTGGCCTTCTCCATCACATACCAGAGGTAAGACACACTGACTGTCACAGCTGAAATGTCTACTTCCCTTCTCGTAGCTAAAGGTAGCGCTTTCTTCTTTTTCTCATCAACCTCAGTAGCATTACTGCTCATCCCTTCCCCTGTTCCAGCTCTTCTCCTGTATATCCCAAATACACCTGAAGTATTCAGAGTAGCAAATAGAAAAGGCGCGTGCCCTTTCAACTGTATATCAATATCCAAATACACTGATGTTCCCTTACCTTACAGAATGGGCCGCCCCAGTAAAATAATCTTCCTGGATTCAGATGGAACCACTGCTTTTGAGTACAGAGTTCCCAAGGAACAGTCGGACATGGTAAGACATCACATTCACAGAAATTGTTATGTGTGTCTGTGTTTTTCCTGAGAGAGAGAGAGAAATTAAGTACCGTATGACAAATGCTCTCACTCCATGACTGTATGCTCAAACTCTGACTTTTCTCCCATAACTCACTCTGGAATAATAAACGATAAACACACTTGCAGACACACACATACACGGTGACACTTCCTTTCTGCTTCAGTGCCGCTTTCTAAACATCACAAACTCAGTCTGATTGCAGTAAACATCTGCATACACTCGCTTGCTCACTCGCTCACTCACTCACTCAAAAGGTAACATCAGGGAGAAACCACGACCAGGTCAGAGGTGTACATGGCTGAGTTGTCCAATATTATCCTGATAAATCAGTAAACTGATATGTTGGTGTAACAGTAGTACCCATGCATGCATGTCCACATACTCCCCAAGCTCGATCACAACACATCATTTCCTGCCAAGATACACACATCCCCTCATTCCATTTCACATCCAAACACTCTGTTCAGCGAGGCAGGAGCCCCCTAAATACAGGTCCCAGAAATTGGCCTATTATTATTTTTAGATAAATGTCAGTGTCAAGCATCAGAGGACCTTAGAGAAAACACTGCAGCACAAAAAAAGAAAAGGCGGCGGGGGGGGGGGGTTTGCTGGAGCAAAACTTTTGGAAAGAATATTTCACATGTTACATCACTGCTTAGCAGGGGGACAGAGATGATCGCTAATTAAAATGGAGATTACCCCTGAACTTGAAGTTATGAGGCGCCGGCACGCTGCCACATTTCTTCCCCCCACTCTCAGAGAGAAGTAGTGGTTTTATGAAGGTTTGCAGCCCGGGGTTGAGAGTAAAATCACATGGTTTGATGTATTTAGCAGATGTGCGTGTGTTGTCTGTTTGTCTGTGTGCCTATGTGGCTTTTTCACAACTAAGAGATATATGCAAATGTTTGGAGCACGGTTTGATATGAATGTACTGTTCTATCTTTACTATAACGGTACTGTAGCTTACCTGTGTGTGTGTGTGTGTGTGTGTGTGTGTGTGTGTTTGCGTGTGTAGATCTGTGGAGTATGGAAGAACCTGGCTAAGCCTCTAATGCGACAGCTGCAGTCTGAGCAGATGCGCATCAGCATTACCACATCGACAAGCAGACGAGAAGAAGTAGCAGGGAAGATCATCAAACACCGGGCGCTGTTTGCTGGTGCGTGTGAGATATTATAGCATTCTGATGGGTCATTATTTTTTTGTTCCTTTGGACATGTGTATGTCATGGTCTTTGTGTAGTAGTACGCAATAAACCCAATATTTACAAAGTAGTGGAATTGTATACTTCTCGTGTAATCTTAAAAAGCCTTGTGTGGATTAACGTAGCTAAAATGCGCGGGCTTTGTTTACAGATAAGTATTTGTATAGGAGTCTTGTAAGAGAATGCAGACACTCAATATGGTAATGTGCATGTGTCTTGTGTACAGAGACATTCAGTTCAACGCTGACGTCGGAGGAGGAGAATTCAGGCATGGGAGGCATTGCCTTGTTGACGCTGAGTGACACAGAAAACAACCTCCACTTCATCCTCATCCTTCAAGGCCTCATCAAACACAAAAACAAAGGTGAGAAGCAAGACAGAGAAGGAAAACAGGGTCCGGAAACTAGAGGTTAAACAAAACCACTGAGACAAGGATCCTTTTTTGGGACAATTGTTGCCATTTTAGTCATCAGTTTCTACTTGTCTTATGATGGACATTAATGAGGAAACTGTCTCTTTCTCCTCAGAGCCCCTTTTGGTGCCCCTCCGAGTCCAGCTTGTGTACCGCCAACACATCCTGAGAGAGATCCGAGCCAACATCACCTCTCACGTGAGTGATAACACACATTAACATGGTCTACAGTTCAGCGTTGGCTGAATATTTTGCACCAAATCTTCATGTTTGAAAAACAGAAATGGCAATTTATGATTTGGAAAACAATGTATCAAAAAGTCCAATATTCAGAATGAAATAGGTGAGCGGTTTTAGGAAAAAGTGTTGAATTATTGGGGTGGCTGAAGGAGGAGCAGTGTATTTAGGAACATATGACACAGCAACACAGTCCTGGTCCCCCCCGCCCCCTCCACTCGGAGACGGATGTGGTGTGGTCACCACATCCTAGTGCTTTTGTCGCCACCACTCTGATCACAGCTAACCACCCTGAGACATGACAAGAAAAATAGATGGAGAGGAAGAGTTAGGGGGAAACAAGAGACCAGAGAAAGTGTGTGAGAGGAGCTTTTGCAGGAGACAGATGTGAGCAAGGGATGATAGACACAGAGGAGGTTGGGGGGGCTGGGGAGGTAGAGAGGATGGACTACACACTCCTCACACATGTCAGTGGTTAGTGGTCTGTGGGCTGAGATGGATGGAGCGAGGAAGGAGGGAGGAGGAGTGATGAAAGGCGGGTCTGTTTTGAATTCTGCCAGGAATTGCGCGAAGGGCTGATGCGCTTCTTTCGAAGCCTAGCGCTGAGAGAGACTGTCCGTGAAAATATGTTTGAGCTCAGCAAATGCCACATGACCCCGCAAAGTGTCCTCGAGCTAGATGCTGAAACCCAACCCGCTGACTCATTTTGAGTCTAGCTGTGTAAGAGAGGCACATAAACACCAAAGGGTACATCCTTTTTAGCTGAACAGGATTCATGCCTTTATTTTGTGCCTCTAAATACACACACGGACAAGCAAACACACCTGATTTTTAAATGTGTGAAGTCACTTTTTAATGGGCCAGTAATCCTGACAGTTTTATTGCCTGATTTACACAAGACACCCAATCTACCCTTTTGCACATTACGTTCCCTCAATATTCTATTCATTCAGTTTCCCTAATATACTGTAAGTCACCTTCCCTCTGTCCGGCACCTTCGCTGTTCCCACTGTGTTTTGGCTCCTCGCTGTGTGGATTTATGGTACATGTATATTTATATTGAACTGAGGCCCTGAGGTCATAAAAGTAACATTTCTTCAACACGCTCATACATCTGTCCTATTAATCTAACATTTCTCAACGTCCTGACCAACTCCCCCCGTCATCCTGGAGTCCAATCTGCCTGCTTGAAATTAAACTTCACTCAAAATGAAACATGTTAAGGCAAAGCAAGCCATATTTTTTTGCCTGGGGTTTAAGTGTGAGTGGGGTGATTTAAAATCATGCGCTCTTAAGTAATGTTTGTGTCTTTAATGGTTTCTAACTTTATGATTACGGGATTAAGGATTAAGGAGGGTTTTTATTTTACTGCCTCAGGATCTGCTTTGCTCTGTGTGCTCATCTCATCTTTGTAAAGTATAAACTGAAAGGGATAAGTTCATTTTAGTTGGAAACATGTCACCACTCTGTCTTTTGTCTAAGGAAGTTAAGGGTTTGGTTACTCCGGTAACATGTCAGTGTTGTACTAACATCATGTCAACAAGCTCTGCATAATATGACATTTTTATTCCTGTTATTGACACAGCATTTATTTACGTTGGAACATGGTTTTATATTTATCTACTTGTTGACCGCATATTGCAACTCAAGCAAACTGTTTCAATCTGTGCAGGATCCAGACTTTGCGGAGGTGCTGACAGACCTGAATAGCCGCGAGCTGTTCTGGTTATCTCGTGGTCAGCTGGAGATCGCCGTGGCGACAGAGGGTCAGGATCCCCGACAAATCTCTGGCTTCATCACAGGCAGGAAATCTTGTGACAGTAAGTGTCCCCTCAATCATACACCGTTACACAGGGGAAATCAAGGCTTCCTTTTTTTATTTCATGTCTCTCTTCACATTATTCCAGCGGGGTGGCAACAAACTCGGCAGATTCAACACACAGATGTTGTAAGAATGTGTTTTTGTGTTCTAGTTAGTTTGTGCTCGTCCATCTGTGGCTGTTTTTGTCATTCTCCTCTATAAATACTTGCTCTCTTTATTTCTGTCTCCATCCTTTCAAGTCTTATCGCTGGGGGGAAACCATGTTTATAGACCTTCCGTTTGACTTAGTGGCCCACCAAGACTGTATATGCATGTCTATCTGTGTGTATTTGTATGTATGTGTGTGAGAGACACAAAGAAAGAGAGACACACAACTTTTAGGAATGTTGTGGACGCCCCAGTCGCCTGAAACCATTAAAGCATGCACACGTGGTCTTTTCATGGGACGCACAATTGAACATGAGCATCGAACATCAAGGTGCCCAGCACTTTGGAACTCTTACATTGTCTTCATGCACAAAGTCATGCACACAGGCAGACACAAATATGCATAAAGACGTATATTTAGTCCAAGTTTTACACACCGACACACAGTGGTGCTGCCAAGGTCACAGTCTGCTGGACCTGACTCTGCACGCTGGTGTTCCAGTGCTGTGATTAACAGCTTGACGTTATGTGTGAAGAATTCAAACCCAACACACTCCTTTCCCTCACTCTCTTTCTCCTGCTTCTATTTCCCGCTCTCCTTCTCTCCTTCTCTCCGTCTCTCCCTTCGTGACTCAATCCCGTCATTCGGCTGTCCTCTTTGTGTGTCTGTCTTTCATTCCTTCTCGCTGGCTTTTTTCTGTCTCTGTGTCATTTTTCGAAATTGTTCTCCACACTTTTCTCGTCCTCTTCTGTTACTCATTCCCTCCTGTTCTCTCAGCTTAACCTTTTAAAGCCTGCTGCATTCAACCAGCGTTACCTCACCCTAAGGCTTAACCTTGGGTGGGTATTGCGTGTGCGCCAGACAGTGCAACAACATGTATGTTTCTGGCCGAAGGTCTCGCACACAATTACAAGTGCTGACACGCCTCCTGATTAGTGGTTCAATTAGATCTGTCCTCTCAATGACTCTTGCAGGGATGAAATTATGGATATGTGGCTTCGATGTGTGTGCGGTTTCAGAACGTGAGGGAATGTAATGTACCCCTCTTTCTCTCCCTCCTTCCACCAACCAGCAAATTCTAACATGACAGAAATCATTGCCTCATCTCGCATGCTGTCAGGCTCTACTATGGTTTAAGGGAGGGATACTCAGAGGGGAAAAGTGATGGTTTTAGATAAGAAACTTGAGCAGGAATGTGCACAAATGTGGATTTTTGACATAAATCTGTCTTTGTCTGGCGCAGCTATTCAGAGTGTCATGTCCAGCGGTGATGCATTGACCCCGGGGAAGACAGGAGGAATGGGATCTGCTATCTTCCACCTCCATAATAATGGCACACTGGACTACCAGGTATGGATTTGTCCACTACGAGGAAGATTCTTTTTTTATGATTACACATAACTTGAATCTGGGGATATACTACATAACAAAAAATGTTATATTGTAATATTCTTATATGTTGTTGATATGGTTAATTATAGTAAAACACCAAATCTGGCACTTTTTTGCAAAACTCACCAGTCTTACTCAAATGAGATTAATGGTTTCTTCTCAGTTCCTACTTAACTGACCAAGTGAAGTAATAATAAGCAAAACATGTTTTGGTGTGGAATGGGACTTAAACCTTTTCTTCCTGCTCCCCTTTCTCCAGATTCAGGTCGCAGGTCTCACCAGTGACTTCGTTGGCCTCACTATTGAGTTGAAGCCTCGGCGGCGAAACAAGCGCTTTGTGCTGTATGACCTGACGTCGGAGTACAACAAGGCCACAGGCCAGGCGCAGGGCAGCTGGAGTCGCCTGGAGGCTCGACACATCCACATGCTGCTGCAGAACGAGCTGTTCATCAACGTGGCCACGGCACACAGCCAGGAGGGGGAGCTGAGGGGGCAGATTAAGGCCCTGCCCTACAGTGGCCTGGAGGCACCCAGACATGGTATGGATCAATAGAAGCAGAGGAGGGAGAAGGGAGGTGTGGCAGTGGCAATGCGGGGTCATAAAATTCTTAACACATGAAAATCCATAGTATTGCTTTCTAAATCTCAAGTCCCAGACAAACGCTTTACTGAAGCATTTTCCCTTCTTTCAGATTTGCCCACTCCTCTGGCCGGCCACTTTGTGTCTCCACCAGTAAGAACCGGTGCCGCTGGCCACGCCTGGGTGTCAGTGGACAAACAATGTCACCTGCATTATGAGATTGTTGTTGCGGGCCTCAGCAAGGCCGACGACCTCATGGTGAGCGCCCACCTCCACGGACTGGCTGAGATTGGAGAAATAGATGAGAGCAGCACCCCTCACAAGAGGCTGCTGACTGGCTTCTACGGCTCACAGGTACATCAGTGGATACACGCGTGCAAATGAACGCACATATGTGCACACGCAGAACAAAATACACACTCACACAGAAACACATTCAACCACGCTCTCCTCTCCTCTCCTGCAGGCTCAGGGAGTGTTAAAGGATATCAGTGTTGAATTACTGCAACACCTGGACCAAGGAACTGCCTTCATCCAGGTCGCCACCAAGATGAACCCTCGAGGAGAAATACGAGGATGGGTACGTAACGTAAAGCTACAACTTTACATTAACTTTAAATTAATTTGTAAAAAAAACACAATTGCCAAGTTGATTAGATGATATAAAGAAGAAGAACAGTGAGTAGTAGAGTTCTTGGGGCCTCCTTTACCCATCTGAGTGTTTATGAGTCTGTGTGATTGCTCACTTAGTGCTCACTAGCTCACACAAACACACGCTTTCACAGGCAGGTGCTGTCTGCCTGGAGGGACTTTATTGGAAAGTAAACATTTTATTGAGGTTCAGAAACACACAAACGCAGGCCACAGTTGCCCACAAACCTATTCGCAGCTTCGCAGGTGGAGTGGTTGATGAGTTTGGCTGCCAGGTACTTACAAAGAAAGTGATGACAAACACACACACACACACACAAAACAGCAGGGTCCAGCTGTTTAATAGCAAACAGGTCCAACACATAAACAGTCATCTGCTTGGGAGCAGAAAAACACTTAATTTAGGAACAATTAACAAGTCAGCTCGACACCAGCCCTGAGTCAGGTGTAGCCAACAATTCTCTGACCTAACATGCTTTCCCTTTTGTCTTTTCTGCCTCTCTTTCTTTTCCCCTCCTTTTATCTCAACACATTTCACCCACCTCTAAATCTGCCTGTATTCTTGCACCCCCACCTCCCTCTATCCTTTCTTTTCGTTTCCTCTCTTCAGGTCCATGTGCCAAACCAGTGTGAGTTTGGGACCACGGGGGAGGTGGAACAGGCTGAGTTTGACGACCTCTTTGTGAAGGACCCCGAGGAGCTGAAGAAAGACCCCCATACCTGCTTCTTTGAGAACCAACACCACGCTCACGGCTCCCGCTGGACTCCAAACTATGACAAGTGTTTCTCCTGCAGCTGCCAGGTACAAGACAGAAACGCAGAGGCAGCAATTAAATGTCTTTGTTAAAATACCTCATCGATGTTTTAATCATCCAGGAGGCATGTTTTGGCACTAAAATGTTAAAGCATTTGAAGAGAACCTGGGGAATGAATTGGTTTGCAGACTTTGGGAAGTGCATGTAAGGACTGAATGTGTTTTATCGTCTTGTGTCACAAATAAAACGTGCTCCTCGTCATCTTTCTGCATTTTGTCCGTAGAAGCGGACCGTGATCTGTGATCCAGTCATCTGTCCGGTGTTGACCTGCTCCCGAACCATTCAGCCAGAGGACAAGTGCTGCCCGATCTGTGATGGTGAGACAGACAGATTTTGGTTGTAGATCAGATAAATAAATGCATGTTTAATAGTGGTTATGCTGCTTTGAGTCACCGATTGTGTGCAGATTGTTTTCTTTGCTTCCCCACATAAATCATAAAGGTCATCATAAAGAAAACTAATTCTGTTTTTATTTCCCCATTTCCTTTTTCCTGTTCAGAGAGGAAGGAGCCCAAGGACATGAAAGCTCCAGAGAGGGTGGATGAACATCCTGAGGGTAGGTTCTACCTCTTTTGTCTCCAACTTAGCTTCTTTCAAACTACTTTCCTTTATTTGATTTTTCTCTGAAGGCTTTTTTTTCTTGTATTGTGTCTTTCTCTTTCCACATGTACTGCAAGTGAACTCATTCAGGCGTTTTCTTGCTGACTGGCCTCAGTAAACCTTTTTCTCTTTCCTCTCTCTCAGGTTGCTACTTTGAAGGAGACCAGAAGATGCATGCACCGGGAACCACATGGCATCCCTTTGTACCTCCCTTTGGCTACATAAAATGTGCTGTCTGCACTTGCAAGGTAAATACACATCAATGAACCCACTCACATCTGGCTGGATTTACTCTCCAAAATCCCTTAATGGATCATTTATCTTGTATTAGACCCCAAAGAAGCTGAGGCATAAATACATTTCTCATCAGTTCAACCTTGGAGAATGTTCAGGCTATTCAACAATTTATGTGGAAAAAAAAGGCAATCAGTCAGCTGCATTTTGTGCTGGAAAGACAGACTGGCTGCTAATGCTACATTTTATCCGCAGGGATCTTCCGGGGAAGTGCACTGCGAGAAGGTGACGTGTCCGGTGTTGACCTGCAGTCATCCCGTAAGACGTAATCCCTCTGACTGCTGTAAGGAGTGTCCGGAGGAGGAGAGGACTCCGGCAGGCGTGGAGCAAAGCGACATGATGCAAGCAGATAGCCCGCGGCACTGCAAATTTGGCAGAAACTATTACCAGAACAGTGACAACTGGCATCCTTGGGTACCGCTGGTGGGGGAGATGAAATGCATCAACTGCTGGTGTGATGTAAGTATTGTGACTGCAAAGAAATACCACCCAAAGGAAAATATTGTTACTTTGCTGACATTGTACAGAAATATAAGTAAAGTTAGTGGTTATGAAAATGATTTGATGGTAGCTCATTAAAATTGATTAATTCAACTTAATATTTGGAGTAGTATGTTCAAAGAATCGTTTCATTGCAGTACTAAATTGATGAATCACAGTTCACAGACAGTTCAAACTAAATAAAGTGCTCTGATAATGATGATCTAATACTAATACTAATACTAATAATAAGTTCTTTATGAAATGTGTTGCACTTTTGTATCTAATTAAAATTCAAAGCCGCTCTAATCAATAGGTTTATATGCTAAATGGGCCAAACGACAATGTGTAAGTGAAAAGGTTTGCTTGTAATGGCAAACCCAAAGAACTCTACAGTTCCTCGCAGCTCTGCGGAGCATTTTAGTGTTTCAGCTCGTTGTTTTGGTTTTACAGTCTGCACTTTTACTGTTCTGATTCACTGACACACTCTCATGGACCTTTTCCAGATGCTGCAGTCAGTTTCTCACAGGGAAAAAGCTCTAAAAACCTACTTTAGTCTAGCTGCTCACCAACAAACTGCAGACAGTTAGCAACTAGCGGTGAAGAAAGTGGAGCATTTAGCAGCTAAAGAGCTCGGAGGAGTTGGAGACCAAAAAAAACTGAACTAAAATGAGAGTAAACTAAAATAAAAGTGAATATTGGACTAAAATGTATTAAGTGACCAGAATACGTATGCAGTCTAACAAAGCCTCTGTTTTGTGAGACTCTGCAAAACAAAAGTCTGTGCTCCCTCCCATCCTGACATTCCTGTCATGGTGGTGGGAGCTTTGTGATCTGGCATTAGGATGCGTTGAGTATCTACATCCTTTCATACCTCCTTGACTCACTTTCACGTGTAGCACTGCATTTTGCCTTTTTTCACCAACCCTCCATGTTCCTCTCTTTTTCTCCTCAGCATGGTGTGACCAAGTGTCAGAGGAAGCAATGTCCAGTACTGAGCTGCTCCAACATCACCCGCAAAGAGGGCTCGTGCTGTCCTGAATGCCTCGTGGGTAATGAAGACACAGCAGTGACTAAACTGATCTGAACATAACATTCTTTACCTACATGACAGATGCCGCTGCCTGGCCAGAAACACGTGCATGAAATCTCATTTATACAGTGATTTAAAAAGTTGCCTTCAGGAGCCGCTCACCTGATTAAACAAATGCATGTGTTTTGCTTACTTATGATGACTGAAATGCTGCTTGACTGTTTCCCCCACCCTGTTAATATCAAACTTTAAGCCATATTAGTCATCTGTAATACAAAGATCCTGCTACTTGGGTCCTAAAATAGGTGTTTCTGTTCTCCATAGATTCCAAAGAGGAAGACGACCTGATGATGAAAGCTCCAGACAAAAGCCGGACCTGGAGACACTGACCTGTGGGGACCCACACAAACAACACCAGACCCTCCTCTAGCCGATTAACCCATCCCCTCCCTTATGGACCCAAAACCCAGAGCTGCACACTGGGCCTCCCCACCTCCTCACCTCACGCCCACCCTGTTCAGCTTCAGGATTGTAATAAACGGAGAAGAGCAGAGACGAAGGAATTATACAGTGGAAACAGAAATTTTCCACAGACTCGATAAGTGACGGGATGAAGCTATGAAGAAGCCCAACCAGACTTTACAAACCTTGCTGCCTTCCGCTTCCTGGCTTCCATTTTTGCTGGAGTTTCTTTTTTGCTCAGTCTTTCAAAACCGCTCAACAGGACAAAATGTATATATGTAGAAACACCGTAGCACAGCTGTTCAATGGGATTCTTTTGCTGCTGATCCAGCTTTGTTTTGAGTGACAAGCTTTGGGAAGCTTGTGCAAGTTTTATTTCATTGACAGGGCTTCTTTTTGAAGTACAGCCATTGTACTCTCACTGGAAAGACAGGGAAGTGTTGCTTAAATCTGCGTGAATGTGAATACAAATGTGAATGTGTGTGAGTGTGGTTGAGTTTTTGTTGTAGTTTTGTTTTTGTTTTTTTTTTACCAGTAAAGAATCCGACTAATCAGCAATACTGAAGCGCAGTAAACTTCCTGGGTGGCAAGACAGGGTTAAAACACTGTTAAAAGAACACAGTGAAAACCTGGAAAAAAAGTCTTGTTCCTCATCTCCTGCCAGTCTGCAACTTGTATTTGTTGTAAGATTGTGTTTCCAGTCAAAATCCACCATGTAGGCGTCCGAATTGATCTGTTTCACCAGGAGAGAAGCTCAGAATGGCTCGGCGGGTTGTTATTTGAGCGTAACACTTTAACAGACACAAGCGTAGCCTCCCTCTCCTCTTGATCTCATTGCTTCTCTGCTTTGGTTGTTCCTATTTCTGTTTCAAATTAAGTAATATTTTATAAAATTTTCTACCATTGTTGTTCATGAAGATGAAGCTGGTTTGTATTTTGTATTTATTGAATGGTGTGGAGACAAAATAAAGAAGATGTTTGTTGGTAACAGAGAGAGAATGCCTGTGGGTTTGTTTTGGACACTGACACTAACCAGCTCCCCCTAATAATCCTTCCCTTGTTCCCATTTTTCATTTATATCTTCATTTTTCATCTCGAGTCCCTGGGATTTTAGTTTTCCACTGTGTTGCTTTCTTTTTCTCTCTTTCCCTTTATGTTTCTTTTTCCTCACAGTTTTTCACATATGGAGCTGGAGGGATGAGAAGCCAGACTGACCCGACTTAATCCTTCGCTTTTTCTTTTTCTCTCGATGCTCTATATCTGCCTTTTTACACTCTATTGATTCCCTTCATCGTCTTCGATACTTTTCCCCCTTTTCCATTTGTAATTTTCTCCTCTGTTACTTTCTTTCTATCCTTGTTATAGCGTTTCTCCTCTGAACTCCTCCTTTCTTGTCATTTCATTTCCTGTTGTCTTTTCCGTATTTCTCTATTTTTAAACGATAGTTCCTTTTCTTTCTGTCTTTCCTTTCCTTTTATTTCCTTGCTTGCTTTCCTTCTCTGACAGTCACCACATGTGCTCAGCTGTGTTTTGTCCCCTACATTCCTCCCCGTGTTCACACACACACACACACACACACACACACACACACACACACACACACACACAAGGTGCAGCCAGACTGAAACATAAACACATATTCACAGATGAACACATGTACAAACTGAATCAGGAACACACACATTGCCAAAGGGCAAGCAGAATTCTTTCAAACACACTCACACCTAATACTGCACTCTGCTGGCCAAAACACATTATTGCACCAAAGGTGCCTCGAACAGCCAGCTGGCTCACGGTGCTTCTGACAGCACCTGTTGACCTCCTGCCTCTTGAGTCACAGAGCAGCGTGTATGTGTGTGTGTGTGTGTATACACAGTAAAGGCATGTTGGAAAGTCATCATCAGGCCAGCAGGGCGAGGTGATGTGGGGGATGTCAGAGCCGGATGGTGGAGGTCAAAGGTTAAGTATTCTGAGCTATGGTCTGTGGCATGAGGAGCATGAGACGTGTACCAGCCTGAGCTCTGCATCTGCAGATGTATGGCTGTGTGTGTGTGTGTGTGTGTGTGTGTGTGTGGGCGGACATTACTAATATTGTGGGGACATGAATCTGTTTACAGTCACATTGTGGGGACTCGTCTACCTTAAGTTCCCATAAGGTAAATCATTGAATTTTAGGCTGAAGACTTGGTTCAAGGTTAGGGTAGGTTTAGGTTAAAGCTGGGGTAGACAATTTATTTGAGAAGCTGTTCTTGATGTATCTGTTGAAATTCTCTTTACATCCCAGTAGCAAAATGTTCTGACACAAAACTTAAAAACATCCAGCATCTGCGGCTGTCACATTTCATTCAGTCTGAATGAAACGATTGTGTGTGTGTGTGTGTGTGTGTGTGTGAATGATAAGCCAGTCAGTCAGTTATTTGAAGAGTACCACATACAAAAGAAATAGAAAGAAAAAACTCCAAAAGAAATGATAGAGGCCCAACAACTAACATGAAACACGAACGAGCCCTCAGCAATTTTCTCTCCACTCTGAAACCTAAAAAAAATAAAATAATTCCCTCTGAACATTTGACACACGCAAACAGTTTTGTTATGGTTTTCTTCCCATTGTGGCATCCATACAAAATTATTGTTTTTTTGTTTTTTTTACATGCCGGAGATGCAAAAAAATATTTACAGTATATATATCTTAATATATGATGACACAAAAGGCTTGCTGATAAAAACAGGCTGCTCTTCTATGGCTTCTTCTTGGTCTCTCACTGACACCTCATCAGATATCTGTTTGGTCTGTTACTGATATCAAACATTTTACCAGCACCGGGAGTTATTCATCTTATTTATTGCTGTAATAACATTTAAATCAGAGCCACATGTAATGAACTGGACTCTGGTCCTTTTTCTTCTTTGTGGTTAAAGAAAACACTACACTGTTGTATTTAGAATGAATGTCACTCTGTTCATTCTCATTTTGTTTTGTTCTTAGTCTAAATCTTTATTTATTTATTTGCTGATTCAGCTATTGCAGAAGGACAGAAGTTCATAATTACTCTTTGGATCCAAATCGCCTCATAATTCCCGGCGTTGCCTCAAGGTGATAACAAAACAACAGAATATCACTGCGCCCAGCCAAGAAATGGTCCAACTCATGAACTCATTTTGAAACTGAAAAATTTAGCTTCATATTTTGCAGTCGTGAGTGTGGTATCGAGTTTCTCATATAACTCTCAGCAAGAAGGCTCAAAAGCACGTTACTAAACATATTGAACAAATTCTTTTCAGAGCTTTACTTTGATGCCTTGACATGCTGACCTTTAACTGTAAGACCACTTACATGGGTGTGTTCAGTAAAGATCTTCAAACCCACACAGTAAAATGGAAAACAACATTATTATTGGAGGAGGAGGGTTATGAGGGCTTAGTGACTTGATAGTATCTTTTCCTGTTAGTCAGAAAATTGGAAACTTTAACACATAAAGCTTTCCGCTTTGAGTTTTTAGGCTGCACCAACACATGAAATTAAGACAGTCTGCATTTATTGTGCATCATTTACTGTAATGCAAATTTACCAAAACCATGACCTGGCGTATTTGGTATATTTCCAATGCTTGGAGCCTCAAATAAAAGTTAAAATAACCTTCTGTCGGTTGGAATAGAGTTTGCTGACGCACCACGATTTGGTGTCTCTGACATTAGAAGCATGGATTTTGCCAAAGTTCAGTGAATTAATGACTCCTCAGCTCATTACAGGGGAAATTAGTTTGAATAAATACAGAATAATGCAGATGGTGTCATGAGAGCAGTCGTTCAAAGAGGTGAGAGGAGGATGGTTTCAGTGAAAAGATAGAGGGTGGTTTAGAAGATGAGGGAAATAATGAAGTGAGATGAGGAGGAGGAGAAGATGCTGGCCTGCCGAGTTGGTGTGACCAGGGTTATTTATCTTTATTTATATGTTTCACACGGTTGAGAGAAACAAGGGACTGAACTGTGTGTGGTGGTTGGGAGGTGGGGGATGAGAGAGAGAGAGAGATAAATGAAACACAAATAAATTGCAGCACCTTTAAGTCTTGTTGCCATTTTTTTTTCTTTTTTATATACCGAAGCAGCAACAATAATACATGTCAGCAAAACGAAAACCCAGCACGCTTTGAAATATACTGAGGGCATCACAACAACAGAGGACACACTGTACGCAGATACATCCCACTCACTCACACACACGCACACGTCCACAGTTGTTATGTATTGACTGTAGAGGTATAGTGTGAAAACAGGTGTTCCAGCCATCAGAAGGTCTCATCTGTCACACACAGTGTCAGATGTTCAAGTTTCCCTGTACACTGAAATTCTTAGTTTGCTGTCCACATCAAATGACTACAACAAAAATAAAATATATGTAAAAATAAAAATATGATAAATAGAGATATAAAATAAGCTTCAAATATAAAAAAATGTCTACATCAGATGTAAAAAAGTAATAACAAATATATACACTGTCTTTGTGCAGGCAGACAAATCTTAAACAGTTGTGCAACTGATGAATTATGTACATGTGGAAATTGTGCATGTAGCAGTGTGCAGATGCGCAGTGCAATTAACAAGATCACAGTCCAGTTTAGAGATGGGCAAGATTATGGAATCCACATGCCTATTAACTGCGGCCCGAGGGTAGAAGTGTGAACAGTTTGTGTTTGCGGTGAGTAGGTGTTCTTGATAATGGAGGGTAGTTCTGGTGATCTTCTCAGCTGTCTTCACCACTCTCTGCAGGCGTTCGCGGTCCGTAACAGTAGTGCTGCTACTGCTGTTTTAATTACTGTATACATGGCTGTGTAGCTTAATCTATGATAACATATCATATTTCATTAGTTGAGAAGTGTAAGTTCAGAAAGTTCAGTAGAGGCTACTTTTGAACAATGTCCGGCTTCACTGCATGTGTTTGTAATGACAGACTCACCTGCAGGACAGTGGGACTGGAAGAGGATATCTTTTTTATAAACTCTTTTATAAAAAATTACAGTGTGTGTTCTAGTTTGAATGGCATCAAACGCAGTTATTTGGGATTCTGTTAGACACACAACTCAAATGATACTACAGTAGAATGGGAGAGAGGGAAGCCTCATCAATAATTCATCTCTGCTGCCCTCTGCTGTGAACACGGTGAACTGACATTTTATATCACTGTCAAAATGTTGAACCAACCGCGTTGCAGACAAGCTCTGTAAATCATCATAAAATGGTTCTTTAGGCTTGTACAGCAGCCTTTATGGCGTCATAAAGAACCTTTTCAGAACAGCTGATGTTCAAACTGCCCTTCAGTCATTGAACTTTCAAACATGCACCACTGGTGCAGCTGCAGGGGTAAATACCTTGCTCAAGGGCACTATGGCGGATACTGCTCAAGGAAAAAACAAAACTGCAGTAAAGTGCAGATTGTTTCATCCTGGCCTGTTGTCTAACCTTCAGGCTCCTTGGGCATACACACATTTTTTATCATATCAAAAGGAATCTGACTGTAATTTTCTTGGAAATTCTCCTTTTTGTTCAGCCTATGCCTGGGGCAACAAATCACTCTCTGGGGTTAAGGATGAAAGTAAAGAACTTTATGCTTTATACATGGCCAAATATTATATAAAAACACTTTGTGTTACAGAGAGTTTGCTTTTTGACTTTCTCCCCTTGTAAAACTTGAGGATGAGTTTTATACTGCAGCAAAAGCAGCCAAGGTCAAACCTGAAAAAGGTCATTTTGGCAGATCTTCTCTGACATTTGAGATTTTACGAGCTTGTGTCTCTTTGCTATAAAAACGCCATACGATGTAAAGTTTCTTTTGAAATTAATTTTGGAAAACCAGGACTTGCAAAGCAAAGCAAGGTGAGTATTTCTGTATGACACCCTTCAACAATGAGGTCATTCAAAGTTAATGAAACATAAAAAAAGGCATTAACATATAAAAGAAAAGAAACACAAGACAATTTAAAATAAACTTGTAAATAAGATTTTGAAGGAGTAGAACAAAACAAAAGTTAAAGAAGATATAATTTAAGGAAATAGCAGGCATTACAATGCCATTCCAAATTTAATTTAACACAAAGATAAATAGAAATGTGTCAAGCCTTGATTTAAAAGGAAAGGTTTGTTTCAGATATGTGGAGCATAAAAACTAATGGTCTGAGACCTGAATAAGTGTTGATCGTATTTTAGCTCTAAACCTTACAGTGTTTGCTAAAGCAATAGTAGTATTTTAAAATCAATTCTTCGACACGTAGGAAATCAATTTAAATATCTGGACTGACCCGGTCCACTTACCTGGTCCTGGTCAGTTATGTTCTGAGTCAGCTGCAGACGAATAAACTATTTTACTTTACTGTAACTCTTCTGCAGAAGCAGCAGCCATGGGTCATTAACAAAATATGAGGCCAAATTAGCATGCCCGTAGTGTCTGCTGGGGGTGGGAGACAAGCGGTTGATTAGGTTTTGACTGTGTTTTTTTTGCTGACCTCTGACCTGTGTTTGGTATTTTTTGTGGTATTTTTAAGCAGTTTTTTGGGAACATACAAAGAGCAGCACTAATTTGCATAGAAATATTTTCAAAAATGTATTAAGTGAACCAACTGGAACAGTGTATACTGATCCGGTAAATGGTAAAAACTAAAACCCATGTTTGGATTTTTTGAGCACTTGTCTTTGTCACATGCCTGGTTGTACATATACAGCAGTAAAATGTGGTTTTAACTACTCCGACAACTGCAAGTAGCAAAAGTAAAGTAAAAAGTTTAAAGCCACATACATGGCAAAGTGATGGAATATCAATATAATAAAATAATATAAAGTTACATACAGAATATCAGAATATCAGAAAAACTGTGAGGTAAACAATAAAGTGATTGCAAAAATACATTATTTAAAAACTTATATAAAAGAGTGCGATGACTTTGCCATAATAATCACAAATGATGGAGCCCTTGACAAAGGCTTTGGTGGCAACAACTCCTGTGATCAAAAGCAGGTTGACATTAGTGTGCTTGTGTTATCTCGGTAACTGCTGGATAAATGATCTCCTTCCCACGAAACATTTGCGACCCTTCGAATCATGTGTTGATCCCTCTCAACCTGCACCCTCTTGGCTGGTTTCCACTTTGCGATGGGGATGGTTGGCAGTCTATACCTCATGCCTGATGGCCTTTGTGACCTTCTGGACAGATGGGGGCGATTTCTTGGTTAAACACAGACAAACAGCTGCATTGACCTTGATCGGAAGCTGCTGTGAGAGAGAGAATAGTTGAATGTTTTGCGTTCGGATGATGACACACACCAACCAAATATTACAGAAAGTGTACAAGACAGAACAGTACAGAACATATTAATACCTGTTAGTACATGAGATTCCAGCCAGTCTGGAAGGTTTGTGGGGGTACCGCCTGCATGCCAGTCGTCTCCATGACCCTCTGCACCTCTGCTTGCCTCTCCACATGTGCATTGTTCTTCATGTAGACCCTAGCCTGGTGGGTGGACAGCATGCCCTGGGGTTTCTTGCACAGCAGGCAGTGGACAATGCAGTGATCTTTTGCGCTGTAAGAGAGAACAAAAGAGGAAAAAAAATTGTGTATATAATAGTAAGAGTAATAATGGTGAAAATGAAGACTGTTCCTTAATGTGTGGCTGGATTGTCCTTTACACACGTGTGAGAATCACCTTCTGTGCAGTGAAGCCAGTAAGAATAAACATAGTTCTATGTGACATTTGTTTCTCAGACAGAGGAAACGCATTTCAGCAAATTTCTACTTTCACATGCAATAGAATAGAACCAACAAGAGCAAAGAAAGCAAAAATAAGAAAGCATAGACTAAAGAAAACACATGTGCACTTGCTTCCTCTCTGCAGCCTGTCCTGCCCTATTCCTTGCTAAAACCTTCTTTACAAAAAACACTCTTCTCCAGAAGAAAGGCTCTTACCGCCAAAGAAAACTTGATTGTTGTTGACACTGATGTGCAGTGTTGTGGTGTGGTGAAAATCCTGATAGGTTTTTAGGGCCAAGAATGTGTTCAGCTGTAACATTTTAGGACTCAATATGTGCAACAATAAATGATTGGTAATAAAGACATCAAAATAAACATGTCCTGTTTAAAAGTCGTCCAACTACTGACAAAACAATACACAAATAAACTTAAATTAAAGTGATTAAAGTTGCTGGACTTTTACCCAGAAAGCACATCAGTGACTTGTACTTTTCAAAACTCAATTTCTCATAGCTCTCCTTCACCTCACAGGTGTGCAGTTTCCCTTCCTCCAAATCATGTACCAGTGGACCCTGGGATTGTTACTTGTGATGCGGTCTTGAATCCAAGGGAAGAGCTAAAGGTTCAGTCTCTAACTTAAGGACACTTAAGCCAGGCAGCAGACATGTGGAGTGCTGCGGGATCAAACTTCAGACAGTCCACTCACGGGTAATTCGTTGCTAGATTTTCCTCTCAGGTGGCTACTGGGCTGAGATTTATGCGCTACACATCCTGTGATGTTTCTCCAGTTACATCAGCCAGCACTGTCAGAGATACCCATCCAGGTTTTCCTTCATCTTGACCATCAAAGACGAAAGTGCTTCTCATAATGCACGTTTCAAGACTCTTTATTTTTCTTTTGCAGTAGAAGTGTTTCCAAATGACATTAAAGGTGTTCAAATGGGACACAGTTTGGGATTTCATTGTGATATCAGCAAAATCTTGCGTGGATATTAATTGTTAGTTTAAAAGGTAATCACAAATGTACTCCATACGTTAAATTCATTCTAACTCCTGCTTCAGTTTTAAACTTTCTTCGCATTCTGTGCATCATTTCCCTCTTTCTGTGCTTAAACCCAAAAAAGAGTTCCCACAATCACAAATCATATTATTTCATATCATTGTATGTCGTGTTATGTTGTGTTTTGCTGTGTTACATTACATTATGAAATATTATGTCATGTCATATTGTTGTTTCATTGCATGTTGCATCATGCCGTATTGCTATGTCAAGTAATGTTAAGTAATATACTGTGATTTAATGTGATAATGTCATATTGCTATGTAACGTGGAGTTAAAATGTTGTCATATTGTTATGTTATGTAAAGTCATTACATCAGATGTCAGATGTTTTTTAGCATTCTGATGTTTTTCAATTACAATTTTTTTTCTTTATGTCACTATTTCTTCAGTGTTTTCCCCCTCTCCCGCTTGTTTTCAGTTTTATCTCTGTCACAGTTTTGTTGTGGAGACGGGGGATCGGGGG
>JAPMOB010229612.1:0-10035 GCA_029875015.1 Lepomis gibbosus | reverse complement strand
CCACCACCCACTGAGACTTACTCCACAAAACAGAAACAACATGAAGTCATTCGCCTCTTGCTTTTTTGGGCATCAGAGTTGTAAAGTGTCACAAGCCAAATTCTGTAAATTCTGTCAGCTGTAAAATCCAGTTTTGCACTGAGTTGACCTATTTTCACTTAAATCCACTTCAGAAGTGTCTTCAGCTGTCAGGGCATCAAATCAATGACTATGTGACACGTGTATATTTTCGTCTATCGATGTCTTATTATTCTAAGAATGTTTCTGTTCTGTAATGTTAACGTTTTGGCACACAGTACAGAAACATAAAAATACAAACTAACTCTAAAGTTCTATTACTTTCTAAGTAAATAAGCAGCTTTTCCAAAAAAATGTAAGTAAAATCAGGACAGTTTGCAACAAGTAATTTGTACAAATATAGGGAGGGGTGTTTGTGTCGTGCTTATCTGTCCTTGAGAAGGTACCTGGCTGTATCAAGAGATGGTCCTCCAAAACCACATCCGATCAAACAGCTTAAAACAAGATGTTTAATGTTCAGAAGCAAGCAAAGCCCTTGTTTGCCTTGTGGAGCATTGCATCAAGTGACTGTCTATACGTCATACATACGGAAATAGTGTATAGTGTATAGTAGCCAAGACTGTCCTTCCAAGAGCAGAACGAGTCATTTCAGCAAATACCTAATAACAACATATGTTTATGTTCAAGTGTTCAAGAGTACAAAATATAACTCAAGTGGAGGAGATTAATATTCGCTTCCCGTTTCCAACAGTCAACACTGGCTTCATCACCGTACCCTAAGCCAACCTTAATAACAGTGACAGATCAGAAAATGTATTCAGAAAAGGCAGGCAAATCAAATGATGTTGTCCTATTTCAGATCAGAAAACACTTGCATGTGTTGTTCACAGTGGGCAATTACAAACCATGAATTTTGAGCGTGATTAGGAGTTTGACTTTGACCGCCAGCAACAAAATTGTAGCATTTAACACTTAATTTACTGCATTCTGGAGACATTTTCTGCTCCAATTTATGATGGCATTTATATAAATGGAAACAGGCAGGTGACAATTGATTTATATAAAAATATAACAGAATATAATGCAGTAATCAGCTGCTTGTTGTTTTTAGCTTAAGTTACGTTTTTGGACAATGCACATTTATTCCTTCAATATTTAACTTATTGTGCAAATAAACCTTTCTTAAAGCATTTTCATTTGTTCATTAACACTTTTTGGTGCAAGGTATTTTCTGAACATTTTTAACAAAAGCTTTCAAAAAGCGGTGGGGATCTGTCACCAAATGACACCCATGGTCCAGTGACATTAATACTACCCGATACTATATGAATTCAGATGGCGTAAAGAAGCCGACTAAAAACTGCCAACTCTTAAAATCAACTCAAATGATACATTTGGGAAGCATTTTCACTTTTAGGGGAAAAGTCTGGTATTTCTCAATAAAAGATGTGTCTGAACTAAAAACCATACGACTGAATGATGTAGTTCTGTGCAGGAGAGGCAGGATGTTGGCAGCCGGCCTGTCTTCTGTTTGTGTTTAAGCTTCACCAGTTAAACTGTGATGACACTTTGACAGGTTCCCTGTTATAATAAGACTCCAAACCAGGTTTCTTCCCTCATCGTTTCCTGTCACAACCGTGTCAGTCTATTATGGGTTTTCTTTTAGGGAAAAGATGGTAAAAGAGTGTATGTGTGTGTGTGTGTGTGTGTGTGTGTGTGTGTGTGTGTGTGTATAGGTCTGCATTTGTGTGTGTGTGACAGACAGAGCCAGATGAGCAAGCAGATGTTTCCTCTGTCTCCAATTCGACTGTCTGAGAAAGACTGACAACAGCTGGACCAATGCCAGACACACACACACACACACACACACACACACACACACACACACACACACACACAGGTAGACGAGACACAGTTTTACCACAACAAAACTGCACTGAGAGGTTTCTTTTCGTGGTGAATGTTTGCTTTTTTGGTCCATGTCCATGTTTAGACTTCACCTTGTTGAACCAAAATATTTTTGATTTAGTTATTTTCTTGCAGATTTTGTAGTGGTTTTCCCCCTAAAAGTTCTCTTACAATCTTGTGATGATGATCTTTGTTTGAAAATTATTCAAATGAAATAATGCCAACTGATATTTGTTTGTTCTTAAGAGAGTTACAACACACAAAAGTTGGAAACCACTGGTTTAGATGATAAAAACTCCCATTATAGAAATTAAATGAAGCATGGTTCTGTAATTTGGGTGGCCGGTGCTGCAACCAATTATTATTTTCATTAATAATTAATATATCAATTATGGACTTTTGGCTGGGGATGCTAGTGAACCATTAAGAGTTATGTTTGTAGTTTTTGAAGTTCTCACAACATTGTATCACAGTTCTAATCAATGCCACTTACATTTGACTGCTTCTTTGTTCACGTTATTTTGTACTGCTCAGACATCATTTACCAAATGTCACGCCCAAGTCCTCCACAAAAGAGCCGCAATCTGAACTGCTGGCAGCATGCAACCATTGTCGTCGACACATTTGCGGACTAGAAAGAAAACATATACGACAAAGAAGTCGTCCAGAGACACATTTTCATCTCTCTATCATTGTCCACTAAACAAGCAGCGTGCAGAGAGGCATCCCTGCCATGTCATGGGAGGAGATGTGAAATCATCTGTCCAATCCGAGGGAGGATAATATTCCCAGGAAAAGGAGGATCAAATGACTCCTGCGCAATTTCAACACCTGCAGTGAGAAATATTCTCACACCAAAAACTTTATCAGGCAAAAACAGCATGAGACCATCCTATGCAGAGTGGGATTACCCCTTCCCTTCCTGTCCCTTGTAAACTGAAGACAAGTCTGATTGGGTCAGAAAGCTGAATTTAAAAATATTGAAACACTAGTGTAAGCTTTACTGTACTGATGAACCCTAACGCAACAGAATGGTAGGACTTGGTGTGAGACCAAAAACCCACCCACACACAAATAATACAGTTTGTTTTACCGGCATTGTTTTTGATAAGCTTGACAGTGCCAAGAATGCAAGACAAGTATAAAACTCCTAAAGCGAGGTGAGTCAGCAGGTCAGAGAGGAGCTGTGGACGCTGAGTTTGACTTTACCATGTTGTTTTCTTGTTCTGTCTCGTTCTTTCCCTGCATGCTGCGGTCTCTCTCTCTGCTGGTGAACGTTTCCTCTCTGTCTGAGCTGAAGGAAAAAAATAAAAATGAAACGTTTAAATAATGAACATCTTCAGAGGGGGATGTCAAGTCACAGTTTTTGTCTTAGAAAGTGATCTCCACTAAGCAGGGCCTTTCACTACAATAAGCAAAAATAAGGTAAACTGAAGTATGAAGTACAAAATGTAATTTTAGATTTCAAAGTTATATATATTTTTTATTTCTGAAATAAACAAACAGGTTTTTAAATAATGTAAAGTCAATCAAAGTCAAAGTCAAACTATAACAATTCTAGGCAGTTATTTTTTAAACGGCTACCTGTGGGATTGTCTGAGTATTTTCTGTGTGAAACAGGTGAGTCGCTGCGTCTCTTCCTGGTACCTCTGCAGGTCTTGGGTCAGCAGGTTATGGAGCGCGCTCAGTGCCTCCTCCTGGAACACCAGCCTCTCTGATTGGACCAAACGCTCTGTGATGGCGCTCTGAAGCTCCCGACAAGCACACAGCTGAAACTGAATAGGAAAATAATGGACAAAGAAGTTATACTAATAGGCTTAATGGGAGTTGCTCTGAGGAAACAGTGATGGCAATGGTTTACTTAAACACTCATGACTTCTCTCTTCTCTCAGTCTGTGGTTCTGACTCCTCCAGACGGATCAATCACAGTTTATTGTCGTTTCTAGTCTTATCTCTTCTGGTTCTGCCTTGACTTATGGCCAGCTTTTGAAAACATTCTTCATCAGCAATGTCTCAACAATGCACAGTATGCTCAAGCATGCATGTTAACACCTGAACTTTGGATCAGATTGCGTAACGAAATAACCTCAACTAAAGCTCTATATAGATTATACAATGCTGTTGAAAGCTCTGAAAAAAGGTTGTAAGTGGACCTTGAGTTCAAGTTATTTTGTCACACTTACAATCTGTGGTTTCTAATCAACATATTGATTCCTCTGTGTAGGAATAAACTAAAATTAGTGACAAATTTTGCACTTGTCCATGTAATAATGTAAAGAATGAAGTAAAGTTAGTAATACTTAAGGAGCTGAAGGCATTTTTTAAAATTACTTTTTTCAAACTTATTCTAAGTTTTTCACATGATCATTTCTGTATGCTTATCTGTATTGTAAATATATATATATTTTTACTGCACGTTTTTATTGTGGCTGTTATCTGATATCTGTGTGTTATGCTTTTACTTGCATGTTTGCGTGCACTTTTAAAGAAGCACTTTCTAACACTGTTTAGAAAGGTGCCATATAAATTAAGATTACTAATACTATTAACTTTAGTAGAAATAAAAGTATATCACAAAATATCACATTTTGGCAAAGCCTAAGGTTTATATTCCTTTGCTTATTTGCATACTTTTTGACATGATAACATTTTTTTAACCCACTGTCTGACCAGTGTGTATGACATCAGTTTCCTGCTGTGGTCACCTACAGTGGACCTCTGAAGGCTGGAGTTTCTCTTCGACTCTTGTTCGGTCTGCTTCTTCTTCTCCTGAAGATTGAGAAGTTCACTGTTCACCAGCTGTTGACGGCCTTTAATCTGCAAGATTCTGACAACACACATACAAAAAACATGTGGTTTACAAAATTGAATTTAAACACACTGTGTCAGGTTTGACAGCTTAAAATCTACTAGAATAAAACAAACACTTATATAACGCTGGCCAGTATGACCCAAAATCTATATTGCAATAAATTGTTATATTCATCTTGATTACAATAAATGGAATCACAACATCTTTTTTAACATATGAGGGCATGAATTCATGCTAATTAATAACAGTATAACAAATGTCTGGAATTTCTGAAAGGGGCGATTTTGGATTTTTGGTTAGATAACATCAGCCTTTGGAGATGTCATCAGCTTAATTTATATGGGATTCAGGTAATTTATTCATTGAGAATATGAGACTCACAGGTCAGTAAGAGATTCAATATTTGTTATTTAATACGTTTGATTTATTTCCAGTCCTACTTTTATACTTTAAACCTTAATTTTGGACTAGCCATGCGTCACTGCAAATATCATTGATTTTAGAATAGTATTTGAGAAGCATAAATTGGCAGAACTGTTTATGCATGCAATAAAGATGAAAAGAAGCGAAAACCCTAACCAGCAATATTCCCACATTAAATATTTGTTGAAACTGTCCATTCCTTGAACAAACAGCAGTTCATAAATACACAAAGCGCTGTACAGCTGATGCAGAGTTAGTGATTAATGCTCCTCAGCCAAATATTCAACACCAACACTCAGGAGACACACCACCATGTACTGTACACTCCACGATTCACTTCTGTTATCTACTGTAATGTGATATCACTTAAAACTGTTATACAACAGGATAAAATAGTCGCAGTAAGGCAAGGCAAGTTTATTTGTATAGCACGTTTCAACAACAAGGCAATTTAAAGTGCTTTACACAAAACTTAAAAGCAACAGGGAAATACAATAAAAACGTTTTAAAGCAACATAAAATATAATAAAAGTTACAGTGTTACAATCAGGGTTAGAAGAGTTAAATGGAAACTAAAAACAGGCTGAGGGGTTGAGCAAATAATTGAGTCACAATAATTCTGAAAAGAGAACAAACAGAAAAGTACACTTAATCTACTCTCTCTAGCAGTAGTACAGAAGTAATTGCAAATTAGTAACAGCAGTAGTTTGAGTAATACTAGAAGCAAGAGGATTAAGACTGGCAGCAGTGTAGTAGTAGTTGTAATAGCTACTGCACTATAGCAGCATAAGTAGGAGCTGCAGCAGTGTCACGGTCCTGTAGTTGTAGTCCTAGTGCTAGTACTTGTACTGTTTGTACTGCTACTGGCAGAAGAAGTAGTCACACTACTGGTAGTAGATGTGGCAGCACCAGCAGCAGCGGTAATTTCATTAGCAGCCATAGCACAGTATATAAATAGTACGACCAGTATTAGCAATAGTAATAACTAGAGTATAGCTCAGGTAATATTAGTAGCCTCCTACTGCTAAGGTAGCAGCAGTGTAATAGTACTGCTAATATGTTTTCTGAGAATTGTCCTTTGAACAGATGTGTAGTCAGTGTAGTAGCAGAAGCAGAAGCTGCTCATGATAACTGTGGTAGTATTACGAAGAGGGGGACTAAAGAACCTTTCTATATCTATACAGACAGAAATGAAGGCTCAGTGTAGTGGACCATCTGTCCACTGGGAGGCACTAACCCCCTGTAGCAGGGTGTTAGGACAGCAGGCGACAAGAGGCACAGAAGTGCTTTGTTTGTGAGGAAGAAGAGGAGGCTCGTCTGAAGGGAGCCTTTGATGTACTAACCGAAGAAGTGACACGAACACGTAGAGAAAGACAAATCAATAGAAACGACACAAGCAACGGCACAAAACCACAAAAGCCCTCTGGGAAATATATTAACATCCTGTTAATGAGGTTTTCAAGGAGGCCTCTTGACTCCACTGTGTGTGTTATGAGGACTGTCATGAGAAGGACAGACATCTGAAGTAAACCTAAAAGATGACGATGATCTCTGATTTGTAGTGTAAAGCGTAAAGTAATTTATGTTAAAGATCATTTATGATTGTCATGATGTTATAATATAGATTAAATGCCGTCTTCTGCTCTAAAAGGATGTATTACAGTTAAGTTTTCAGAATTTATTTGCCTAAAATGAAATGAATCAAGCGGCTGTTTTCCATCGTGTTCATAACTGATCGTGCCTTTCCTGAAGTTTTAGGGCTAGTTATCATTCTAAAATGTTAGATATGCAGTCCCAAACAATGGTTGGTTTATGAAGTTTTTGGAAATATCTCAAAGAAAAAGTAATCATAAGTAAGTACAAATATTTGACCCGACATTTAGCAACAGTGAGAAAATGTATAGTTCTATTTCCTCCCCCGCACGTTAGTTTGTAATTTAGTTATTTCAGTTTACATAGGAAATAATCACTCCATCTTCCACAGTTTTTCTAACAATGAAAGCACCTCAATATATTTTACTGTAAATGAGGAACTTTTTATCACAATATTAATATGACGAATGGTTCCCAATAAAACCGATATGGAACAATAAAGAGAAAAAAAGTGCTTCAGAAAAAGGAGACTTTCTGTTCCGCAATCAGATTTAAGCTTTCAGGGACCAGTTTTTCCCACTGTTTGTATTTTTTTGGTTAGTTATTGTTTAAAATACATTTTGATTGTAAAATAACCATGCTATAAAAACACTAACAGCAATAACAGGTTTGGGTAGGAATAAAGACGTGATACCATAGACCCATTCCTGATCAAATGTGGGAAATCTAGTATTTTAACTTCCACTCAGAACTGGTCTCTGGAACCACCAGCCATCAGCTCAATGTTGAATGAAGAAATGAACATCTTGAGAGGAATCTCCAGGAAAAGACTTTGAAGCTTAATGCAGTGGATCTACTTTGTCACCTGTCAATCAAAACTGATCTTATCCAATGAAAATGGCTTCATTTAAGCGCAGCGTGTTGAACGAGGAACATCGTCTATCGGTGCGACAAGACAGTAATTACCAATGAATATATGCGTGTTTAGTTGACAATTTCAAAATCACACACACACACACACACACACACCGTGCCAGCTGCTCTGTGTTCTGATTAGGTGCTTGCATACAGAAAAGCGTAAATAGGGCTACATAATTGCTTGAATGTATGTGACAAACACATTTCACTTCATAATTGCAGGTGAAAAATGTGTGGGTGTTTTTTTGTTTTTTTTCGTTAATGTATCTCACCA
The DNA here is from genome assembly GCA_029875015.1 of Lepomis gibbosus. Lineage (NCBI taxonomy): Eukaryota > Metazoa > Chordata > Actinopteri > Centrarchiformes > Centrarchidae > Lepomis > Lepomis gibbosus. The sequence continues at coordinate 2,089 of JAPMOB010229612.1, read as the reverse complement.
CTTGCAGCCTGTCACTGAGTCGAGGTTACACAGAATACATAGACTGTGTGAGTATTTATAGTACAAAAACATACATTTTGATGATTACAATCCCCTCCACAAAGTGTTTCTATCATGGTCAAAGGTGATGCTATATACCTATATGTAAATGAACACCAGTGTTCATGTCTGATTCTACTTTTACTTCATATTGCACATTTTCTACATGTATATTTGCAATTACAACTAAAACTGTGAGCATAAGTAAATACTTACTAATAGAGAATTCATTGGCAACAGTTTGGACAATTGATTCTAGTCATCAAACCACAACATTTTTTTCAAAAGCAAACCTTTTTGACAGATACTGATGAAGAAGGGAGTAAAGAAAAACAAATATCATGTTTACTTCTGTTCTATTACACAACCCTGCTGCGTGTTCTTCAATCAAAAAGAAAGACAAAAAGATAGAATAGAAAGAAAAAAACAGAACTAAACAAATCCATGAAAAACACAAAGGAGAAAAGGAAAGTGAAATCCAAGGAAAAAAAATAAGAAAGATGAAACAACTAATATGAGACGGGGAAACAATAAGAACACAATGAAATAAACATGAACAAATGAAGACATAAATATAATAAAGAAAGAAATGCACAAACGGGATAGAAAATAAAGACAAGAACAGATTTAGCTTCTTCACAAGAAAACCAAGCTGGAGCTTTAATCTCATTTCACACTCTTCATTAGCGGTTGGAGTTTGCTCAAATGGCTCAGTTACGACCTGTCGCAATGCGACTGAAGCTCCATACTTAAGTTGTGCGATGACGACTGAGTGACCTCCATCCACTCACAAAAACAATGAACAGGTAAGTTGACCCTTAAATGGCTGCAAATGTTTACTTCCTGTTGAGAGGCCACTGCTCAGTTCCAGCAGCAGTTAACAGTTCAGTGCATTACTTAGGAGCAGCATTACAGCATGTTCTTCAGGAAAAAGACAATGTTACTCACTTGCACACAAGTCAAAATGCTGCTCTGAACAGTCATTTTTGACTATAAATGATCATCCTCTGTTCTCAGGTCACTGTGACCTCCCTGGTGTCCTACAGAAGGATATAAATCTTTTTATTTGGACAAAAAAGGAAAACTAATTTAAAAGGATAAATCACTGAGGAATCTGAACCTTTCCATCTTGTTAAACAATTTCATGGTCGGTATCAGAAGATTTTGAAGATTTTGAAGATATGAATAAGAATGAACAGATTATCCTTCAGATAAGACGAAGATGAAGACGAGGAGAGGGTTGACAGAGTTCAGCTGGGTGTTTTCCAAACTGCCAGTCTGCCTGTTGGTCTTGGCAACAAGCTTAACTTGCCTTGCGTAACCAGACTAAAGGCTGTCTGTCTATCTATGGGAAAATACCACTGAAAACAACACACCACCACACCAAATCCATCACAACCAGACTTCATCTCCTCCTCCCCCGTGTGCTGCTGCTGAGTCCATGTTGGACTACTGTGTGTCTGTGTGTGAGCTTTCAGGCCATCATACACTGCTGTGGACAATAAAGAATGACTTAAAAAAAGGTACAATGCAAAAGATGTGGCTAGAATTTTAGTTTTAAACATTTTTAAAAAATGAACAAAATCAACACAGTGTGAAGAAATAACAGCTCTGATGTCATGGGCTGCCCTGGATGCTTCCAGTAATAAAAGCACAAAGTGTATTTATATAATAGTTTCTGAGAAAGAAGGAAAAGAATACAAGAAAAGGAATGTTGGCCATAAATGAGCAAGGCAAGGCAAGTTTATTTGTATTTATTTTATTCTAACCCTGTAACACTTAGGAACTCTAACCCTAACCCTGAGGGGACTCTAACCCTTTAACACTTATGGACTCTAACCCTGAGGGGACTCTGACCCTGTAACACTTAGGAACTCTAACCCTAACCCTGAGGGGACTCTAACCCTTTAACACTTATGGACTCTAACCCCTTTAACACTTATGGACTCTAACCCTGAGGGGACTCTGAGCCTGTAACACTTAGGAACTCTAACCCTAACCCTGAGGGGACTCTAACCCTTTAACACTTATGGACTCTAACCCTGAGGGG
>JAPMOB010229605.1:0-12248 GCA_029875015.1 Lepomis gibbosus | reverse complement strand
ACACACACACACACACACACACACACACACACACACACACACACACACACACACACACACACACACACACACACTCTTTTGGTGAAACAAGAACCCATCAAATAAAAGACTGTATACACATGTATATTTTTAAAAGAGTTTCCATTCTTTATTAACACTTACAGTGGACTGACACAAAAGCTGTAAAGTTACTCACGTTTAGAGAAGTAGTTTGTATAAAAGGCTCGTTTTGCATCAACACAGAAAATAACCACACCTTACATTTTGCTCTAGTGAGTATCAAGAGTAAAAATATTAAAATGAAATTATACAACTCATAACTGAGTACTGACTTTAAAATAAAAGCATTCCTGCATCTTATGCAGCCTTTCATGAGGATATATAAAACATATCAACAGTGTATGTGCCTTATGTTAAGGTGACAAAACAAAATGTTTTGCTTTTGTTTCTCTAGTTAGATAAAAGGTCGATCTAAACGTAAAAATGTGCATTAAGATGAGTTCTACAGTACTGTGCAGTACGAGGGTCTGCTTCATGTACCAGCAGGTTCTCCTCTCTGGACTTTACTGCAGCTCCTTCTGAATGCTGCAATGGAGACAAAACAACACATGAGCGCCATCTGCTGTCAGAATATGAATATATACAGAATATATCAAGAATATATTCTTGATCTGTCAGAATTTTTTCCAACTGATCAATAAATGCTTTACTCTAAAATGTCAGAATGCATGAAAAATACACATCTGCAATTTCTCAGAGCTCAAGATGACATCTAAATAGCTTGTTTTGTCCAACTGTCTAAATATATCCATGATGTAAAAAGACTAATCGACTAATCACTAAAAATGACAAATAATTTCACCACTAGTTCTCAGACAATAAGCATCCAGTGAGGCCTTTTTAAAAAACAGTGCACTCAAAAATCAAAATCAATCACTTGACACAGATATAAATAATCATCTCTAGAGTTGCCTTCAATTCTAGTAGATTCTTATTCCATGCTCAGTGCAGTGGCACGGACCCTTTCCCACAATGATTTTACACTGTGCACAGTCTTAATTAAATTCATAAAGATTTCACATCATGGCAATTTTTGGCAGTCCCCATGCAGGTCTGAACATGTACAGTGAGAGTGAGGCGACATACCTCTCCAGGTACTCATGGACATTGTCGTGGCCGTTGTAGCGGGCCAATCCCACCAGGATGCCGGTAGCACAGCGGCCCTCCTTCTTACGACACAGACTGCAGTTACACATCTGTCTGCAGATGGGACACGACCATGTCTACAAAGAAAAGGTCCACATTTAATGTGTGTGAACAAGGGTTCTGCTACTCTATTACACTAGTGCATCTACTGTAAAACTTGAATATCCCAGACTTTTATTTGCTCCCATCACTGAACTCACCCTGCCTGTACGGGGCAGGCCTTTAAATCCTTTCCACTAAACTCTCACTCAGCAGTGATGGGAAATAGGCTACTATCAAAATGTTAATTTCAACCAGAATGAATATTAACTGTGTAAAGAGAACGCTATCAGTTAATTTATTAATTATGAATTATTCATTTGATCTAGCTCTGAGTCAGAAAGGGACTGCAGTAGAAAGCTGGTGACCCGGTGGCCTTTAAGAAACTTTATACATCCAGAAATCAGACTTCTGGTGCGTTCCATTTGACATGGGAAGTCGGAATTGGAACGCCCCCTGAAGTCGGATTTCCGACTCGGAAAGTCGGGAAAACCCGCACTACCAACTCTGTGATCCAAGATGGCTGTCTGGATATCAAAAAGCTCTAGTTTTTACTGTTTATTAGCGCTTCTGTGTACTTGTGACTCATAAAAATGTTCGTACACAAAGTGCTGTCCAACTGCTGTCTGTGGACGTGTTGCTACAGTTTAGTGTGAGTAGCAATAGCTAACCTGGCTAGTTGTAAACAAACAGCTGGTCGAGCGAGGTTTTCTGACTTGTTAACCGGAACGCCATCAACTCGGGTGTGACGTCATTCCCAGCTCCGACCTCCGACTTCATTTATTCCCAGACAGACGCGATGATGTTGCCAATCAGATGCCTCCCTGATTGTACTGAATAATGAATAAGTACCTGCCTGTACTTCTCAGCAATGAGGAGACCATACATTTTGAAAAAATCCCAAACTCTGTTTGCAGAAATGCAGCCCCGAACTTGCAAGTAACCTCCACCATGTTTCACTGTTGCCTACACTCATTGTTGTACAGTTCTCCAGCCCTTCGTCGAACAAACTATCTTATGCTGCAGCAAAATATTTCGCATTTTGACTCATCAGTACAGAGCACCAGCTGCCATTGTTCTGCACCCGAGCCCATTGTGTTTCTATGCATAGCTGAGTCGCTTGGCCTTGTTTCCATGTCAGTGGTGAGGTCTTTTGGCAGCAAGACTTCCATGAAGGCCACTTCTGACCTCCAGACATGGGGATGGGTGTACCAGGGTCCCACTGTTTTCTGCTATAAGGAGCCAATTGCACTGCTGGACATCTTCCGATGGCAAAGAAAAGTAAGCATAATGTGTCTTTCATCTGCTGCAGTAAGTTTCTTTGGCCGACCACTGGGTCTACGGTCCGCACCATTACCCGTTTCTTTGCGCTTCTTCAAAAGAGTTTGAACAGCACATATGGAAACCCCTGCATGGGAGAGAACTTGCTGATGCATTATTATTACCTTGTGACTTGTTGCTGTGCTCAGTCTTGTCATGTGTATGACTTTTGCAAATGTTTGCACAGTACTGTATGCGTCAGCTTCTGTTAGCACAGCTCCAACTATAATAACAACAACAAAGCTACTGACTGCCTACTCTCTACTTGTGTTAAAGTTCACGCACCCTCAATCAAATCTACGGGGAAACAGCCTGTGGATTAAAAAAAACACCTGCTAACCACATTTGTAGGGACCTATGAAATTCATTTAATTTTTTTTAAAATTCTGTCTTATGATTTAAGTACATTTTATCATCAATGTGTAAATCATGTGTTGGATGAAAACAATTCACTAAGAAAATATTAAAAATGTAATCAATATCAATGAATTTGATACATCATGCAAATATTCAAATAAAGAATATTCAAATAAGTGCAATTATTTATGAGGACAATTCAAAATAAATATATTACAACAGTACGATATTAAAATACTATAATAGTACTTAATAGGAGACAATTGACAATGACTGCATTGTTGCAATACATTTATTGTGAATTGTCCTCTATTAAATGGGTTTTTGCTTGACTACTGACAATTTCTTCCCATGGTTCTTCTGCAGGACAGCCTCCAAATGCTGCTCGAAAAAAAACAATAAGTGGGTCTGATGGAGGCCACGCCCATGAAGGCAAAGTACCTCCTTGTTTTCAAAGCTTGACCAGGGACGGACGTAGTTTTTTAATTTTTTTTTCTAACTTGGCCCATAGCTTGCGTCTTGCATCTGCTAGTGTGTGGTTGCACTTCTTAGAGCTTCTTCAAATAATAAGCTCTTGCTAGTGCACTGACTCTTTGATATGACGCTGTGTGTGTGTGTGTGGGGAAGGCACTGAGCTCAGAAACATAGCAGAATTGTTTCTTTCTGTTCATTTGGCTGTGTTAAAAAGACGCATACGCTAGGAAAAACCTGTGAATTTTATAAGTTACATCGGCATATTCCATGATATTCTGCATTTTACAGTTGACTTGATTTTTATCATGAATTTCTGCGCATTTTCTGCATCACGGAAATCGTAGACCTTTCTTTAAACATGTCATTTTAAAATCCCTGTATTTGAAAAGTCAGAAATAAACCATCCCACAAACAGTCAACAAAACAGTAAAACAAAGCAGGGCAAAGAATGAAATGTAAATATATTATTGTATTCACTTGTAAACATGACAGCTTATTAAAGCTTTTAAACTTGTCAATGTTGTCCTTGACCACTTCATTCTCCTGTTTGTGATCAATAGTATTTGTACTTTTCATATTATTTGCTGTCCCTTCAGTTGGTCTATGCGATAACTTTTTAGATAAAAGCGAAAAGATCCAAAAACAAATTAATAACAGATGTATAAATAATAATATATTAGCACTGACCGGGTCTAGCAGCACGACACGTACGTCCTCTCCATAGCGGTTCTTGAGGCAGGGCCCACAGAACTGACCTTTGGCCCCCACACAGAAACCACTGCGACACACTGTCTTGGTGTCCAGAGTTTTCTGTCTGCACTGATGACATGAGCTGCCCTGGAAGAAGACAGAAAACACCACACACACACACACACACACACAGAGTGAAGAACCATACTAATCCAAGATTCCTGACAGCACAGATAGCACGAAATGGTTAAAGGCCCTGGTGTGACTCACATTCTCCTTGTCCCAGATCTTGTCTTTGCTGCGGTATGCTATGTTGTCCAGGTCTTCTTTGGTTATCTCGTCGACTGACTTCACCTCATACTGGCTCCTTCTGGAACTCTTCCTCTTTTTTCGTACCCCCCCGACATGTTCACTGTCCACCTGCCCAATCACAAAATCACAGATTTCAGGTAAAACTGAGAGGGCACAAACAGGACACTGCTGTGTAGCCAATAAGATTTAAATATAAATGTTTATACATACAGGCAAAATTACTCTTTCCTCTAAATGAATTTGTAGAAAGAATGTTGAGATTAAAGTTGACAAGATAGCTGGTGACTGTACTGTTGCAGAAATGCTGCAGAGCAGAAATTATACTGATACTATATAATCACTGAAGATGTTAAACTTCTCTCAGAATAGAATATCATTTGGCTAAAAAGACTTATAATCAAAATATGCTACTACAGCATATTTACAGTATAGTTTACATATACACACACACACACACACACACACACACACACCTACCTTACAGTGCACTGTAACTTTTATAGTTTAGATGTAAGCACACAGTGTGAAGTGTGTGATCATACCTCCACCAGTCTCCTGATGTCTATGGTCCTGGGGCTCCTGTGGGTGAGTGGCTCACTCTTTTCCTCCACTGCAAAGTTCTCAGGAGGACGAGCCTTACGGGACGGGTTCCTCCTTTCAGACCCCTTCTCTGATTCAAACTTCCGTTTTCGTGGCGTTGTTTTATCTGGCGACCGCTTCTTCTTCTGCAGAAATAAAACAAAGAAAACGTTTTCAAATCAGAACAGAATCTTGTTATTAAACAAATATCTCACCTAAAATCTATTTGATTAATTAATGAAGTTTGTATTGTGTGTTGTTATTACTCAAATAGGTTATCTCACCCTTCTGTTAACATGCATCTGACACGTCAACTTAATAAGTTAAACATGAGTTGCTAGAATATTTAAGACCCAATAAATTAATACTGGTGACTAGCTATGCAACTAGTTTCCCTTGATCAAAAAGAAGAAATCCTATAAAGTCAGGCAATAGCCTGCACCATCTCCCATCACCAACATAAACAAACATAAAAATATAGTTATTTTATTAAATCATTGTTTGTGTCTAGTGGTGTTTTGTATGTTTTTCACTGTTTTTGTGTATTTTAAAGCCTATCTAAGGATAGGTATTGCAAACTAGCTTAAGCTATAAATGTTATTGGTTCATGCTCTACACGGGTTCCTATATTCCTATATAAATAAAAATTGAAACAACAGCCTCTTTACGTAAACACAGGGCTGCACGATTTGGAGAAAAAGTCATATTGCAATTATTGTGGACAATACTGATTTGCGATTGCGATCTAGTGGCGTGTCCAACTATGTTTTGAATGATTAGCGGTTAGGTGGGTTGGGGGGTTATGGTAGGTTGTTCTCTTAAAAGTTGGCACACTGCTCATAAACAATTTTCCTTCTCATTGCTCGTAGGCATATATGTTTTTACCGGCACATGCAAGAGCCCGATGTGGGTGGAGGTAATGAGCAGACTGCAGCCCACACAGAGAAGACAGCATCACACACACACACCTTTTCTGTTTTATTAAACCGCACCCTTTTTGCGGTTATGTAATCGAACAGGACGGCATCGCAACAGCGATTAGATTAATTGTGCAGCCCTAATAGAAAGTAAACTTGTATTATTTTGTGAACATTGACACCTCGGTTATTACATACAATTTTGGAAAAAATTGATTGTTTCTATAAGCTTAAACTGAGCTTTGGACAAAACAGTCTGTCAAATTACTCTAATGTTAGTGCATGTGCATGCTGATTTTTCTGTTGCTGGTGTGTATACTCACTTGAGGGGTGGTGGGCAGAGTAAGGTCTGCCATGGTGCTAAGATCAGCAAACAGCTTAGCCAGCTGAAAGACAACAGAAGACCAGGATCAGGGGAGGGACAGATATAATGGTATACAGATCACACAATTTGTCAGAATATGGAGAAAAATAAAGTTGAAAGGGTTCCTTACCATGGCTTTGTTTTCCTTGATGTTCTTGTCTCGTTTCCTTAGGCTATGAGTCAGGACTTCTTCTTTATCCTCTTCCTCCTCATCTTCTTCCTGCTGCTGCTGCTGCTGCTTCATCCTCTGCCTCGTTCTGCCTCTCTGTGACGGAGGACTTTCTTTGAGTGGCTTTTTGACATTCTTCTCTTTCAGTTCCTGTTTGGGGGTAGACAGTCTTTTGACTGGAAACCTGAGGAGTAAATAATTAAATTACATCATTGTTCAGTCATCACTGGGAATCAGTTACATTGTCGTGAAACTAGCATGTGTTTCCTAAAGATGAATATAGTGGAAAACAGCAATAAGCTACTTCTATGCCCATTTCACTTTTTGACCAAATCACAAATATTAGTGCCTTTAGATTTCTGGCTGATCAGGATCCAGGAACTCAAAAGTGACACCATTAATTAAACTCATCAGTAGTTGAATAAGTTAGCTAATGGTAGAGGCGAAGATGCCGAAGAGTGTTTTGTCGTGTTGTTGCAACATACTGACATGGTCTATAAATTAAAAAAATATATTTTTAAAGTGCACTAACTATTCTTTGTCTTATTTACTAATTGAAACACACACCCACCTCAGGGCTACCAAAAGGCTCTTCCTCTTTGGTGGGGGGGCCTCCTCGCCATCAGAGTAGAAGCCTGTGTCCACGTCGCTTTCCTTGTCTGAATCCACCATCTGAAGAAAACCAAAAGGGAAAAAGCATGTAGTCTAGTGCTTCGGCTGTGGTATCGCACACATTTTCATCTTATTATACAGCCAGAAATAAATGTTTCATACATTGCCCTTTAGCCGTTGGTTAAAACCACCTCTGTCCTCTCCTTCATCCTCGCTGAAACCTTCAAACTCCTCCTCACTGTCCGACTGGCTGAACAGACGAGCCAGCTCAGCAGTGATAAACTTGGATTTGAAACATTGAGCCTGTTGACAGATTTATCAAACATCATGTTAGCCCATCACATGTAGCCCTGTGTTACCATCACAACTCAGAACTGGAAGTCTGAATTCAACTACAGTCATTAATATTACTAAGTGAGACAACATGCACTTCTTGTACACAAGAGAGTGTGAATAAGAGTGTGAGAGTCTTCCTAGGATTGTGTAATCACACCAGTGAAGGCGGTGCAGATATCATAGTGACAACTCAAGAGCTGCACTTTTGTTCCTGAGTCATTCATTGGTCAGATCATACCAAGGCTGCTACTGAAAAAAAGACAGCTATGATTTTCTATGAGTGGGTCCCTGTTTTATTTATCTTATGAACAAGGATACACATGCATGCTGGTGACGCAATACTAAGTTCTACCAGTGGTGTCACACAGTTCCACTGATCAACAGTTGGTGCTAACACACAAAGATGTGCTGCAACGCCCCAACAAATAATGTAAAGAAGAGTAGTACTGAGTAGTAAACATCACTGGACTTATAATAGTCTTATGAGAAAGGAAATTAACTCAACATATTTGCTAGACCTAAAAGGATACACACAAAGCCTTTTGGTGAGTAATGGTGACCACAACGAGAACTTTTGTTTCTTTACACAGTACACCTTTAAGCCTCAGGACAATTGCTTAGATCAGTTTTCACACACCAGAGGGGGCACCATTCGACCAGTGGATCACTAGATGAGGCTGGCTGTCAAAACATATCTTCTTGACTTTACGTTGGCAGAAAACAAACTAAACCCAAGGATGCCCTTGTCACTTCCAGCCTGTGCAACTTCTCAGCCATGGCGGGACGGCAAGGCAAGGCCAATGACAAAGTAAAGTGGAAAAGGAACAGACACTTTGCTGTGCTGACAATGGCTTTACTTCCTCATAGTCTGGAGTCCTGCAGACCCCAGTGCTACATGTAAACTGTAAATAAATATTAATTTAACCATTTTTATCTTCTCACATTTTATCTTTACCTCTGACCCAATTTAAGTCCAATATATAGAAACGTTTTGAAATGATAACCCAACCACAATTTGGGTGTGCACATTTGATGAAGGTGATCAAATACAGAAATAAGATTACAGCATATTTATTTCACAAGAGGAGGAACTGAGTTTTGTTATATTGGCTATGTGTGAATATTTAAGTATCTTTTGAAGATTTAGTTGGGGTTTTGCTATGTGAAATTAAAAAAATCATTGTGACTGGATATATAGACCATATAAAAAGCAATCATACATTTTTATACGCACGTCTTACAAAATTATGGAAATTCATGACATATCAAGCTGATAAATGTTAAGTATGATTTTTGAGCTGTTAAAAGGGGCCCAGGGTGTCCATGACCACACACACATAATAACTTGAGTTAAGTGTTGATATGTTATTCTTTAATGGCCACGACAACAGTGTAAAAGGTTTTATCTAGGGGTAAGACTGAAGTTTCAGGCCCAGAGTCCTAATGTGTCAAGTTGCGTCTGCTCCATGCAGTTGAAGTCCCAAGTCCCACTTGTTGACATCTGAACCATCCCCTCCAGCAAAAGGGGTGTTGACCTCTGACCTTCCAAGAGGAGGGGGCGACACAGATCGGACCCACCTAATTTACCCAGCTCCTTGAGAAAACACTGATCAAGCAAATTTCAAGTAAGTTCCAGCCATTTAACAGCCAAAATGTAACGTTAGAGGATCACCTGAGCACTGATCACGTGTAAGCTAGCAGGATGACCAGGTCAAAACAAAGACGTGGGACACGTTTTGTAAATGTGTTTTACCACATAACATTATGAAAGGACGGCTGTGTTACAGAAGTGAACTACTTACAAAGAACAATCAACTTAGTCGGAGGAGTAAGATATGAATGTATCTTGATGGTGCAGATTCAGGCCAGCTAAACTTAAGCGAACACCGTTAGCTGTGTTATTAACAATGGAGTTCATTTTGACTCATTGTGACTTTTCTTAAACACAAACGACCAACGTGGAAAACAGAGCTACATTTACAGACACTGCTCTGCTGCTTACCTTCGATGTAAGGGTCATTTTATCTCCGTTTTGCGGCAAATTTCAGTCCAAGAGAAACTTTAGTCCCGGTAACATCAAAACCAATGAGTATAGGTAAGTTTACACATTAACCGCTAGAGAGGGCTTGTGATGACAAAAGTGGGGAGTTTGATGCCAGTGAGATTATACCTACATTTGTAGTTAACCCCCATAATTGCTTCCATTAGATACGACTAACGATAAATTACTATTGAAAAAAAATTAACTCAATTGCAGCATATGATAATGGTGTTTATCTCTTGTTTAGGAGTCTCTCGTCTCTCGTCTCCCCCCGCATTAACAATGGTGCAGTCCATCCTTTCGCGCGAAAACGGCACTGGGCGTGGTCATCCTACAGAGCCAGACCCAGGCCAGACCTCCTGCCACACTGTAGTGAGTTTTGCCCGTGGGTCTGTTGGTTGTGTGTCTGTCCTTGCGTTGTTGACACATTGTGATTTATTAGCAGTTTAAACAGACTTTCAGCAGAGGCAGAAAGAAAGTACAGTCATTAATTTATAGTACTGAAGTACAATTTTGAGGTAGCCTGATTTCCATTTTTTGCTCACAACATCTACTTCAGGTAAAAAAAAATTGTAACTTACCCTACTTTTGACTCCACGACATTTATTAATATTGTATAGTTATTAGTAAGCCTACTTTACAGATTAAGATTTTATATATAATCAGTTTACAACAGTTTTTACAGATTAATCTACCCAGTAGTCTAACTTTAAACTACATAAATTAGGCTAGTTTGTTAGAGCTGTAATTGATTGTTTTCATTATTGATTAGTCTGCCAATGATTTTCTCAATGATTCTTTTAGTCTATGAAATGTGAAAATGTCAAAAAAATGCCCATAACAATTTGGTGACCTGGTACAACATAATAGTGGTGAATAATACAGAATCAGCAGCATCATATATAGGCCTAATTAACATAACATGTAGTTATTCTGCTTCAGTTTGCTGATGATAGCCATCCCATTGCAGCCAGCATTTAGGGTTAAAAAAGAAAAAAAGAAACAAGAGATGATATGGAAACTTTTATATGTGAACTAAACCTATTTATGTGCCTGTAAGGCAGATTTTAAATGCAGGATGTTTACTTGTGATGGAGTATTTATAGCTTACACTGTATTATCATAACTTGACTCTAATAAAGGATCTGAAAACTTCTCATACAACTTTCAGGCATAACATTTGAGAGGAAATTCTACAGGTGAAATTTAAGCGATTTTTCCAAAACAGTGGCTCCCTTGCTCTGCAGGGCACTTTGATACGTCTCCAGGTCTTTTATTATCAATATTCCTGAAGTTTCCTGGAACTTAATGTGCCGTATTTTCTCTTGGCCATGCACAGTAACGTTCAGGAGTCTTCACTGTCTGCCTGGTACCCTTTCAGAGCCAAGAATCAGTCCTGCACATAACCCACCATAAAACAGCTTATTTTTACATCTCGGTTTTTCTACGGATTGACGTGATAATAAGTGAACTTTAGAGGTGCTGGCAGGCAGATTTTGTTACCTTTGGATTGAGTATTTGTGCTGTTAAATGACTAATAGTACATGGAGGTTAGTAATACTTCCCGAGCAGAAACGAGAGCTTTTAGACCTTCATATTGGAAAAATAAAATACACTGACAATGTAGCTAAGGGGAGGGAGGACATGGGCTGTTACCTCACTATTTCTAAAAGACCAGCTAAGACCCTGCTACTTAATGCCTATTGTATCAGTTTCTTTACAGTTTCCAATAACACTCTGCCAGATTGACAATTACACAGCAGCTGCATTTCACCAAGCTTGTTTGTTCACTTCACTCATTTCTACTTCATCCTCCCCTGTTGTTTAAGTGTCAGAAGCCTGCTGGGCAAAATACTTGTCAGGCTGACTGCACAATGATAGGGGTTAGCGGCATCAGGAAACCATATTGCTGCACCCGGGGTCTAAAGCAGCTACTGACCATACCTCCCCTTCACACACACACAGCACATGGCAGGGAGTGTTTATCATTTCTCCTCAATTCATGCCAGCTGGAATCAGCTGAGACAGAGGCAGCTGTGCACACAATGCAAAATTGTTCTGCTTTCCCCTCCACTGCCACCTCAAACTCTTTTCTCTCCTTAAGTCCACAATTAGTCTTTCAGATTTAAATGGACTCCTCTCCATCTCTACCTCCTCTTGTTGCTACACGTCCGCTGCTCATTCCCTGTTGTTGCCCCCGTCTTGTTCTGCCCTCCTTTTTTTTGTTGTTCAGTTTTTGCAATAAAAAGCAGAATTATTCATTTTGAATGAATTACTAAAATGTGTATATTTAGAAAACTCAAATTATGGCTCCATCCACACTACTGCATTTTCATTTTAAAACAGAGACCATTTGCTACGTTTGCACTTCCTGTACAGACTAAAACAACAAAAACAAAGACCTAAAATCAAGAAGCTTGAAAACAGTGCTGACCCTGTTTTTCGTTTTAAAACTCCGGGTAGCAGACAATCACGTTTGGCTCTTTGATTGGGTCTTATTAGTTATGCAAAGCAGCCACCTTGAGTTTTCATTTGGTATTTTTATTATAATATTTTGTACCGTGTAAATAACACTTATAGCCCACACTTGTACTACTGTGAATGTCGTCATGTTTATTTTGCGATGAGCCACAGTCTCTTTTAACTCCTGTGTTACGTTCATTAACAGTTCCAGCTCGTTATTCGTCCATGACAAAAAAGTATCTGATGTGGTTCTTCGTCTGTAGGACTTTAGTCTTTTACCAAATCTTCTGTAAGAGAGACCATCTGCCACATCTTTACACTGGCACGCATTCCGTTGCATTTTAGGTCGTTTTAATGCAGACTGAGATC